>JAJTUE010000007.1:1465098-1526383 GCA_036971405.1 Orbilia quercus | reverse complement strand
AGACCTACGGCTGCAATTTTACATCATCGTTCTCGAGTCGAGCCGTCTGGGAAAACAGGAAAATAAAAAAAATAACAGAAAACTTTGTTTGCTGTCCGGAAACCAGTGGTTGGTCCCGCGCGATTGGGTCAACAGTGGGAGGTGCATTCCCAAGATCTCACCGGGACCTTTTTTTCAGGCGGGAGGATCACCCTCCCTTTTCGCAAGCCCCCAAACAGCAGCGCTCGCTAGAAGCATTTCCGACAATCTGGGTCGAGGGTTGGACACTATGCATGGATTTGGCTAGAACGATGCTGAGTTGACCTTGGGGAAGTACCGGGTACTTTTGGAGGGTAACACGGCACGAAATATAATAAAATAGCGAAACCGTGTGAAGGGAAAAAAAAAAGCCGGACCGATTTCCAGAGGCTAGCGAAGATCGAGAGAAGAGAGATGACGCCGAGAACCAGAACCCGATTGAAATTTGTGCTGCGAATTCGCCGGCTTCTTATCAATTGCGATCTTTCGATAAGCTGCCTAGGTTAGCATCCCCACAACCGTGCCCGCATCATTTATCGTTAGTCGCGAATTTGAGTTTTTCTGAACATCAATGGGTTGGAATTCCTCCCAAACTCTGGGTTTCGTCGCTTACTCGCGAACAGGGTTTAGTTCCTCCGGCTCGAATCTGGATTGGAGCAGGATGAAATAGACAAGCCGCTCACTCCCTTCCAATTTTCTTGTTGCCTTGTAGTTTTTGTCGAGAATATAATAGGGCAATGTATCGGCGTTAATATTTGTGAGAGGATCCATGACTCGAGGGCTCAAAGAATTATTAGGGAGTCGCGTGTATTTTTTCTGTGGAAAATTGATGAAGAAATGCCATTCCCGCAAACCGTTGAAACGATTGTTGCTTGATTGGAATGAAACACGGTGAGGAAGGGACTGTGCTGTTCTGGTGACCAAATCCGCTGCTGGCTACATGTTCAGCCCGCTAGCGCCCCTGTCCTGTCACATTTCGTCGGCTCCTTTCAATGGGAACCTTTTCAAGAGCGAGAATTGTCCCGCGGCCACCCTCGCACACTGACAACCGATACCCTCGATAAGATACGCATCTCGAGAATATCAGTGCGGTGATGTTTTGAAAGGTGCGGAATTTTATGCCGATATATATTTTCTGTGGTTCGGAAAATCATGCTATTCTCTCACGAACCATCTTCTGATTTTTTGCACCTTTCGAAGTGCGCCGCCGGCTTGGCTAGCTTCGTCCCATCCCCTCTTCAAGAGAGAGAGAGGGAAAAAGTCTCCACCTTTGAGGCGGAACGAAAGACTGAAAAGGAATGGCTCTGTTCCCACGAGTGGACCAGATGACCGCAGATTCCCGTTGAAAACCCAGCAATGCTCAGGTTCTGGTTTCCTCTAGCGGCATCGAAAACTGCAATCCAAAAGAGACTCGGGAAGCATTAATCTTACTATCAGGTGTGTGGTTCCTTAAGCATGTCCCCATCGACGGCGTGGTGAGAAACATAACCAACCAGAACCCTTGGAAATCGCTCCTTCATCCGGGAATTTACATTATCTTGGTAGGACCCAGGGGCAACCCAATCTTGCATTAGCTCGAAGCAATAAAATGCTGCAGAGGATTAAGCTTCCCTTCTGCACGTCCACCGGTGTCTCCAATGGGTGCCCGGGGCACCGGCCACTAGGTCGGGCTGGAGCAAAACTGCAGATCGATCCAGGAGAGCACCAATTTGCGTGCGTGTGGTGCGCGTGTGTGTTTGAGTGTGCGCGTGTAGGCTGGTCAATCTTGGTTGACCTCGCTGTCGAGCTTCTTCGGTCTTCTGGTTTGGTCGATAACCGTAATTTCGAACAGCTTGTCTTTTCGCTCTACCGTCGTACGCTCATGAAAACCGGAAATTCTGAACAAGAGTCCGTCGAGGGTTCCCCTGCTTGTCTTCTTCCTTCTTTCTTCTTCCATCGCCCCGAGGAATATATTTAAGTTTTGCCAATAAGAGCTAGACGGGCAGACAGATGACAGCAAGCTACTTTAGTGTGCTTTCGTCCTAGCCGCTCCCCAACCTTTCAACTTGTACATGGTACCATGTACGCTTTTTCTTTTCTTATTCTTTCCTGCGCTTTTGTGGTCCCAAATCCAAGGCCTGAGCGAGCGCGAGCAGCCTTCCTTTTCCCATCCCCCCTTCCCTTTCTCGCTTGGGTCCCACACACCGAGCCCAGAGGTCCACACCTGTTCATGTTGGTTTAGGTCATATTCTGAACTGAACCACGCAGCGGGTTTTCCATCAGGTCAGAAAAATAAAAATAAATTAAAGAAAAGAAGAAAAGACGGAGGAAAAAGAAAAGACCAGTCGAAACGAACAAGAGGGAAAAAAACCAGCTAGCGGAATCCCATCGTCTGGGAGGGTCAGAGTTTCTTTATCCCGAAGTATTTGAGGACGCAGTAGCCCTCCCGCGCTGTGCGAGCTTCTAGGACACACTTTTTCATCTTCTCACCTTCTGTTTTTTTCTCTCCTCCCTCTAGAATAGATATCCGAACAGCCTTTCCCTCTTCTCCGCTTCTCTGTCCATTCTCTATCGTGGATAGTAGACATTCGTACCTTCCGTCTCGCTTGTCAATCGAGGTTAAAGGAACTCACAGACCCGAAAAGTCGTATCCAACGTATCCACGCTCCCGTTTTCAGCACACCTGCAGGCTTTTTTTTTTTGTCCGTCCCAAAAAAAAAGTCTCAACCTCGACACCAATTTAGCAGCAAGCTGCCTCACTTCAGCCAACGAGATAGAGTGAGGACACACTCTGGGTAGCGTACCCATCATATCAGTCCGATCTTTCAGCAGGAAATACCTTCATCGCGGACAGATTATTATTTTTCAGTCGTCCATTTTAGGAACGTTTATTTCCGACTTTACTGCCTTACTAGTTGTCATCCTCGGAACCTTCTGCTTAGGCCCGGCCCGTTGCTTGTGGTGAAGGTCATCTCTCAATAAATTGGTCGACGATTTGTCCCGATTGGAACGACTCCTCTCCCCTCTCAGTACCGACGCATTTTCTTGGTGGCAACAGTTCGTCTGTGCTGATTTTGCTTTTGTCCGTGTTCGACATTCGATAAGCTTCGAAGGCCGCCAATTTCAATAACCCTTTTTTTATTTTAAGAGAAGAAAAACACATTCCCTTTTTCCCAGGGAATCGGATTGAATGACAGAAGTTTATCAATACTCTCAACAACAACCGTCCGGTTCTTTGCAGGAGCAACGAGGAGCATCCGCATTGGCGAACTCACGGCCTCCCCCGAGCGGGTATTCTGCTCCACCTCCACCGCTGCCTCCACCGCCTTCGTTTCCTTCTCAGCAATCATCAGGATCGCAGGTGCACGGCAACAGACAGAAAAACATGACGGTCCAGTAGGTTGCTTTTCTCACACCAGAAGCTTGCTGTTAGCCTTCAGAAACTGGCGGAAAACAGGGCCATCCAACGGGGGAAAAAAAGATTATGTACTAACATCGCGTGCCCACCTTTTAGATCGGAGCAATTCCAGTACGAACTGAATCGCAGATACCACGGCTACTTTGCGGGCGCATACATGTATCCGAACGATGAGGTAAGAGCTGTCGTTGGAGGTTGGAGGTTGTGTTGTTGAGGATGTCGAGCTGACAATGGCCATTGTTTTGTCTACAGACAGAGCAAGATCGATTGGACATATTGCATAAGTTATACCTCGTCTCTCGCCGAAACGAGCTACACCGCGCACCCATAACCGTAACACCATATAGCCAGAGTCGAATACTCGATCTAGGCACAGGCACCGGAATCTGGTCGATTGATATCGCTGAGTACGTTTAAGTTACTTGCCGATGGCCACTACCCCCGTTCGGTATCGCTAACAACGCATTCTCCTCTGCAGCAAGTACCCTGACGCAGAAGTTATCGGAACCGATCTCTCTCCTATCCAACCAAAATGGTATGTCGACTATTTTCGTGGCTCGCATGATGTGATTAGGGTTCTAATAAAATTTCTTGCAAAGGATTCCGAGAAATCTTCAGATTAGAATATGCGATTTCGAGAGCACATGGACTGTGGGCCAAAACTCGTTCGATTTGATTCACATGCGCAATGGCGTTGGCAGCGTCTCTAGCTGGCCGAGTCTGTATAGAAACGTCTTACAGTATGTATTCTGGACACGTGACCATTCGTATACTTCACAGTATTAACATTTACATTTTAGACACCTAAAGCCTGGATACGGGTGGTTTGAGCAGGTTGAAATCGACTACGAACCAAGATGCGATGATGGAACGATGGCACCCGACTCACCGCTGGTCAAATGGTATCAATATTTGGCTGACGCCACCGAGAGATCCGGGAAACCGCTTCGCTATCAGCACAAGACGGGCAAGATGCTCGCCGACGCTGGATTCACCGATATCCGAGAACTCATCATCCAAGTCCCTTACAGCCCGTGGTCGAGCGACCCTCATCTCAAGAGAATCGGATCTTGGTACACATTAGCCATGTCGGAAGGCCTGGAATCTCTTTGCATCGCGCCCTTCAACCGAATATACAAATGGAACCATGAACAAATCACCAATTTTCTCGTCCCTGTCAAGAAAGAGATGCTGAGCAAGAATGTACATGCTTACAATAATATGTAAGTTTTAAAATCTACTTCTTTTGAGCGAGACCTGTGAATTTCCTAACTAACTTTTGCGCTCCGGCAGGCACATTTGGATTGCCCGACGCCCGTAGTAATCCTTCACAACCATGGCTCGCCTTGCTATTCTCCTCGACGTCTTTTCATCACCGCGTGCGGAACTTGAACCACGCGGTTGATTTCCATTGGAATGTTTTGCTTGCCTATGTTTCTTCCCTTGACGCAAAAGATACCCACCCCTCTTACTACGGATTCCCTTTGATAATACTTGATGGACACCATTTACGAGTACCCGCCCGTTGCACCTTGAAATTTTTTTATCTTTTATTTTTTATATTTTTTTTTGATTTCACAAACAACAGCCTTCGACCTTATCAAAGTCTCCGGCTTCAGACAACGAATATTTCTCCCATAAACCCAACCGCTTTCGTATCCCGTTTTGCTTTCAAAATTTGCTGCTATATATGGAGTTCTACATTCTTTCAACATTGGTTTACCGAATTATTTTTGTCGAACGATAATAATTTTTTGCCCAAGTCATCTGCACAAGGCGTTTTGCGGGTTTGAAATTTTTTTTATCTTTCTATTCTTCTTACTTTTATATATTTTTTCCAATCGTCTTACCCAAAATATCATCTTTTTTTTTCCGTCCGCGTTGCTTGCTTCCTGCACTTATTTCTTCACGAGAATTATCTCACCTCGATTGCCTTCCAGATGGGAGTTGGGGACAACTTTTTTGCATAGCTTTTTTTCAAAAAATATTTCCTATTACAAATCCGTATTATGTTATGGGTTTGCCCTATTTCTCTATTTTCTATATTATTTTTTTGGATCCTTATAATACTTTTGTAACAATAGTATATGAGGAATATATACATAGGAGTTCTTGGGAACGTGGATAACACTAGTATTTGGCCTTTTTTTCTTTCTCCTTTTCTTCACACCTTTTTTTTCTCTCTCTTCCGTTTCCTGTATTTCTTTTCTGTACTTAGATTCACACACTCTTCAGAACAGAAAATTCATATACAAGTTCCGCAGGGAACACTTGGCTACTTTGACTTAAACTCGCGGCCGTGGGTCAGTTTTATCTATCTCGAATGAGGTAACGCTTTAAACGGCAACCGCATAATATGTGGCCCAATGATACGATAATACGGCCATCTGTGACCTTTCTTGTCTTAGTCCTCACTTTTGACTTCGTTTGCTTCCCATATATCATCACCTCCTAAGTATCCACTTTCGTGGGGACTAAACCAGAATTCATGGCAACCCTTGAAAAATTCATATGATTGTCTTGACAAGCAACGGGTTCGAGCCCACGGTTTAAACGGAGCGAAATCCAGGGTCGCTTCGGTCCCGAATGGACTAAATTCGGATGGGGCTTGGGTCTTGGTCATCCAGTTTTCTTTTGGGTATACAGAGTAACCGTGCTTCAAGACTTCGACTGTTTTCTAGCTCGTCCGTCTTCCGCTCAACTGTCTAGTCTTCAGACCCACTTTTTTGTGCGTGTGTGTGTTCTAGCAGCCAATTCTTGCTCCCTTTGCCTAAAGCATTTGTGCAGAACCTAACCATGTTACACGTCATATCACATATACAAGGGTGCTATAGTTTGGACATTCTATATGGTTATCCACAACCTACGACGTGCGCGCCGCTCTGTGGCAACATCAAGGGCAAGTATTTCGAAAGGAGAGAAAAAACACACAAGCAAGCACGGTTCGTCACGTTACCAACCCTGCGGTTATGCAAATCAATCAACATTTTCCTTGGTTTTTTTCTTCGACGGGACCGGCGCAAAAGAGTAAAATATACGGTAGAGCGGCGCACGGCGCAGCAGCCTGTTTGATTTATTCTATTCGGGATATCTGGGAGAGGATTTAACGTTACCTGCCCAGAAACGAAAAAAAAAGAAGCACAATTAAACCACTTAGCTTCTTTTCGTATTCGGTTCGCCCCAGAAGTACGAGAGTCCCCAAGCGAACAATAAATTGTTCCTCGGCGAATAAATGGGGGAAAGTTGGGTTTTCATCCCATAGTTGCAACTCACTAGTCTTCACTTCAATTTCTATCTCTTGTTCGGTTTGTATCATGTGAGTGCAACAACAGAGGGATGCAGTCTTATCAATCAACACCAGCGATAAGGGAAGAATATCAAGATCGGAAGGCTATAAGAGCTCCTATGCCCGTGCATGTTTCGTTGGTTTTGGCTTTTTCGTTTTTCAGCTGTTTGTTATGAAAAAAGAGTGGAAGGGGATACGATGCGGTTCAACGTTTTACAAGTGCAAGCAACCCTCCCAAGACAAAAAAAAAAGGCCGTAACGATGTCTTAGACATCCAGGCTTTGGCTTTACCATGGCATATACTTCTGCCACCCCGCAGCCTAGGTTTATTCGAACCTACGTAAATGTCCAGAATCTGTACCACCTTCCTCAAACTTTCATGCTATGGAACCCTTTCAGCCGACGTCGCTTGAGTAATTCATATGGCATTTACATAGGGAGTAGACTTTTTTTCAGTATGTTATCACCTGGAATCGGAACCTTTGTACAATCGTGTTCGGAGGGTATATAAAATGGCATGTTGAACACGGCATAAGACAGATTTTTGAGTTTCCCGAATAAACTGTTCGGTTACACCGGGGTCAATAAGTGGATTTTGTTAAGAAGGGAACGGGTAAAATAATCTAGATGGGCTTTCTTAACTGAGGAAACTATGGATTTGGGGATCGTACTAGGTTGTACATTTCGAATATTTCATCCCTTTTACTTTTTCTCTTGCAGTGCTAGTACGCGCGGAGTAACATACGGAGGAGCCTGGATTCGGGACTACGCACCGAGTATGTACTCTCCATGCAAAGCCTGGAAATAAATATTGACGGATGAAGAGGGGTATGGTGTTACACAGCATGATATTTCGCGCCTTATAATATGGCTCTTTCACTTTCGATCGAGCACCCTTTTCGCCGAAATTCTAATGCTTTGGATTTTGCCGTTAAGATGGATATTTCAGTTTCAAACTTTGCAAAAGAAAGAACTGCAAAAGCGGGATACAAGTTTATTCTGTGCATACGGAGTTATGTTTTTAGCTCTTGGAACAATCCAGCGACGTCATGCCATTGATTATCAAAACGTAAATCAATATTCCAATCGTGCGAACAAGTCCGATCATGACCTATGACAAAGACGATGACTACAAGAAATTTCAATGCTCTTCTTTTATATAGGAGTTTGTTTTTTCTTGCCGTATCAACTGAATTCTGCAGTGGCTGTTCCCATCATGATGCAACAATCTAACACTGCAGAAACTTGTTCTCCAGCGTGGGAAATATATTCCATGTGGCACAAACCTTCGAGCAAGCAAAAGGAAAAGAAGAAAAGGGTATGTAAGCAACTGGCAACCCTGGTAAACTCAATTCAACACCCAGGGAACTGATCGAGAACATGGTGGCTCAGTGAACCCCGTAGGCAACCACCGAAGCAAATCCTATAGGAACAACAGAAACGCCGGATGGGGACCTCGACCGTCCTTTTTCTGGATATTTAGGGCTTGCTGCATTTTCCGGAGAACCGTTCGTATTTGGCCGATCTCCAGGTTATCGGACTGAATCTGGATAAAATACGTATAGGTTATACGTACCCTGTCAATTCGACGCGGAGAGACAATGTCTCATTTTCTTTGGCGGGTTTCGAAAAGGAAGCAAGCAAGCTAATTAACTAGCAAAATACAACGTGTGAATTGATTGACATCTGGCTAAACTTACCGAAATTTCGAAATTTAATTGCCCAATGGACGGACAAATTCCAGCAAGTACTTAGTAACAAGAAGGAGAAAAAAAAAAAAAAAAAGTAATTTTAAGAAGGACGTTTCATATCTTCGCTCATTTGGAATTTCTCCCTTTCTCGCACGCATGCATGGCAATCGCGATCAGCCGCGGGATCGATTAACCACGAGGGATGAGTGCGCATCCGAGGGTCCTGAAACAAATGGTTTCTGATATATTTGCGGAGGGTAAGGCTCCCTGGGAGCGGAAGGGTTTTGTCGAGGTCTTGGTATTATAGCTACCCGAGGGATCAGATGGTCCTCACTTTATCTTAACAACATGTTTAGCGAAGTTTGCAGAAAGGCCCAAGCGTTCTTTCTTGCTTCATCCTTCAGACGCTAATGCGCACGGTACCTGTTTGAGTGCCAGAGATTACAGTTTTTGTTCTATACTTTACGTATATATCGTATATATTATATATATCGATATTTGATAATATAATATTCGAATTAGCAACACAGACGTCGGGAACTGGGATGCTGGGTTTGTTGAAACATGAACGCACGACGGGCGATGCACGGCCGGGATCGATGCAATTAATGCAAGGGGAGCTTGTATTTATTTGGTCTTGCTTTCGACTCAAAGGATAGAAGAGGTTGCGAAATGGGAATAAGTACTTATGCATAGGCAATTCGGTCTCGACGGCGATCAGAACCGGAAGAAATCACAGCGAATCATCCTTATGCTTAGCTAGCTTAGAACATTTGAGCCTCGCAGGCATATAACATAGAAAATTAGACTCGCACTAGGTATATGCATTTTTAGAATCTGTGCATTTGGCCACAATTTAATTGAACTTAGTTATGCAGCAAGTGAGACCTTTTAGGGTTACAAGTAAAACATCCGCGGCAAGTAGGAGTAAACCTTAGCCAGACAACAGAACAGCTCAGAAGCAGCGAAAGAAAAAAAAGTCCCTCAAGCTCGACCTCTCCGCATTTTGAAATGACTTGCGACCTCCTGTAATTGGTCTCGATTCTGATTCCTTGCCTTGCACTAGAAAAAAACTCCTGACAACTCCTGCACATGCTGCTGCTGCATCGACGCTCGGCTTGTACATGTGCAGCTACCATCTTGGCTACATACTTCTACTCGGCATAGTGTAGAGAGGGAATTTTTTCGTTCTGCTGAGATCTTAACTTTTTAGAGGGGTTTTTTTTTTCTGGGTCAAGCATTTTCTTTCCCGAAGTATCACGCCAGCCTCGCCAACACATATTAAAATCGAAAGCTACGATAAAGGAGAAATAAAAACTATCGCGTCTTCAACGACTAAGTTATATTGGCTACACAAATCGAGACGAGCTTCTCCACCTTCAACGTGTGGAGAGCGGCAGATAAGCAATCAAGCGGTTCTACTAAGAGGATCTCGGACCCGGGATCCTCCAGAGAAGCCAACCTGTATTATTCAATCGAAGTAATCGGCTCGCATCCCGAGTATATGGGATGGTGGGTGAGTTTTGTTTTTCTTCTCCCCGATGGAATCGTCGCCTTCCCCAGATGTAACAAGCGGTGTGCGACATGCATGCGAGCCAGGATTTCTTGTTCTCTTAACTTTTTCTTTCCTTATTTTCGCTCGGGGAACGCCATGCGAGAGGATTGGAGAAAGAGAACAGATCGGAAAGCAGAGGGCGCAATGCACCGAATGGGAATGAAGACACGGGACGAGGCGACGGGAGCAATTAATTGGCGTCGCTTTCAACGTTAATTATTAACTTGTTTCCTTTCCCCAAATTAGGCCCATACAAATTCAAGCGATCCACCATCTTCGGGTGCCTCTCGAGGCTTCGGCTGCCCTCGTTAGGTTTTGGCTTTCTGACTTACCATTATGGCTACTTTATTGTGTCGACGCTTATCGCGTCGGGTATCCTCTGGGGCGCGCATAACCCGCGGGGCGAGCTTGGCTATGTTGACGCTTTGTTCCTCTCCGTTAGCGCAATGACACTTGCCGGTCTCAATACCGTTAGTAATCACCGCCCGGTCCTTCGTATTTCCTTTGGGAATATAATTTTGTAATTTAACCTTTTTTCGCTGGGGAAATTGTGCCGTCTAGATCGATTTGTCCACTCTGAATACTTTCCAGCAATTCGTTCTCCTTTTGCTTCTGCTACTTGGATCTTCGGTAAGTCCCGCTCGTTCTCTCTCTCTTTCTCTGCCCTCTCTCGTTCATAGAAATCTCGGACATTGCATTGGCGAATGGAACAAATTATCTGTGCATTCAGCTTGTTGATGAGTACGGTATTGGAGTGTTCTGCATATTCATATAGATTTTGACCTTTAACGTTTTCTACTTTCTTGCCTTTGCACCGCTTTTAGGTCTTTGTCTCAATTGCTATCGTCCACATTCGCCGATTCGCATTCGAGAAAAGATTTGCGCGAGTCGCGGCGGATAGATTGCGGTCAGCTGCTTTTTCGAAGGAACCAGTCGCCAATGCCCCCATCCTGGAAATCTGCATGGTTCCTCCGAACCCAATATCGGCTTGTAACGATCTGAATATCAGCATCCATGGAATCCCATCCCCAGCAGGGTTGCACCATCGTCAACCAGCTGAATACACAAGTGGTCCTGACGTTGTACGGAATGTGATTTTTGAGCATCCAAAGGTCCACAGGAGCGATCTAGACCAGAGACAGCGCCTTCTCCTAGGAGGTATCGAGTACCGTGCTATATATTTGCTCTCATGGCTTGTTCCGGCCTATTTCATCATGTGGCAGCTACTGCCTTGTATCGCCGTCGGAGCTTGGACCGCGACTTACAGGGCAGAAACCACCCTGGCCAACGGGTTGAACCCTTGGTGGGTAGGAGCTTTCAACGTGGTTTCTGCGTTCAACAATTCCGGGATGAGTTTGCTTGATGCGAATATGGTAAGTATGGTCCATGATGCCCCCCATTCTGGGATCCGAATTACTGTGAACTTAGCTTCCCTGTCTAACCGAAGCTATTATCTAGGTTGCTTTCCAAGATTCATATTTTGTCCTGTTGACAATGTCCCTGTTGATTCTCGCTGGGAACACATGGTAGAGTTCCCCTCCGTGCGCAGAGACACACCAGGTATCTGGGACCTAGCTGATCTTGTGATCCGTGCAGCTTCCCGATATTCCTACGCCTGATCATCTGGACTCTCTCAAACATACTCCCGGACGGCGGCTACTTCCAAGAAACAAAGGACGCTTTGCGTTTCCTTTTGCGTCACCCCAGACGATGTTTCACACATCTGTAAGGTTATCTGTCTCTTTTTATGGACGAGACTCGGGGCAGCAAGACTAAAATCGGCCTTAGATTCCCCCCTCAGCACACTTGGTGGCTTTTCGGGGCCGTGATTTTTCTCAATGGATGTGATTGGGTAAGTAGCAATCGAGACGCACGATTTGAGTGTTGACGTATTTCATGACTAATATCTATCTTAGGCGGCATTCGAGATTCTCAATGTAATTCCGGTTTCAAGCTCCCTTTCAATATGCATTCGCCGAGGCTAACGCTTTTACAGATTGGGATCCCTGAAATAGAGAAACTCCCACTCGGCATACGGATTCTCGACGGCCTCTTCCAGGCATTTGCCATTCGGAGTGGGGGTTTCTATGTTGTGCCGATTGCCGCTACGAGAATTAGTCTTCAAGCATTATATGTTATAATGTAAGTTGGGAAGGCCTAGCATACTCAAGATGAGGAGAAACGCTGACAGATCACTCGTTCAGGATGTACATTGGAGTTTACCCTGTTGTTATCTCACTGCGACGTAGTAATGAATATTTGAATCGTAGCCTGGGGATTTACCAGGGCGATGACAAAGAGAAGGGTGATGACGATACTATTTATGAGCGTTCTCAAGGGGAAAAGCACCCCATGCTTAGTTTCTTTACGCTTCAGTTGAAGGCACAACTGTCTCACGACCTTTGGTATGTTTACCTGGTTGCTGCATTTGTGTTACACCGCATTATACTGATGAGATGAAACAGGTTTCTTGTGTTTTGTGTATGGGTTATCATTGTAATCGAAGCTAAGAAGATTGAAGCGGACCCGAAATACTTTTCATTCTTCAATATCGTTTTTGAAGGTAAATACCCATAGCATTACTTGTTCTTAAAGTATATAATCTTACTAATTGAGATAGCTGTGTCTGGATATGGAACCGTTGGCGTGAGTACGGGATATCCAGGTGTCAACTACTCTTTCGCCGGTAAATTCAAACCGCTCTCGAAACTTATTATGTGTGTGATTATGTTGCGGTAAGTGTGGGGTATCCTTTATTATTACGAGTATTACAGTCTAATAATTATAACAGAGGACGTCACCGCGGGCTACCGATCTCTCTTGACAAAGCGGTTGAATTACCCAATGAAAGAACTACGGTTCCCTTAGCCGAATGATCGAACGAATTATCTTAACTCTATATGACAGAAAAGTATTATACAATACGGAAGTTATAACTATAGTACATAAAATATGCCACATCGTCAATCGGAATCCGCACCATGCATAAATGTTTAATTATTCATTACTCAGCCATGGCATTTTTTTATTTACGCGGACTGGAAGAAGAAGAAAAGTTAGCAATTGTTGTTCCAAAATACTGTATATAGACCAGAGCTTGTATACTACTACTGACCTTCTTTTGGAGGCCGAAATATCCCCCATCGGCATCAAAGAATAGATTGTAACCATTATAGAATTTTCGTCCTCTATTATATCTCTCGTTAGTAGCCATCTTAAAAATCCTAGTAGGCAGTACATACGTATTCACACCAGCGACACCTCTAATCCCAACCCAAGTAGGCTGCATAGGATTACTAGTCCCAACTGTCCCCGACTTGGACTTTGGCACAGAAAAAAACTGTGTCTCTCCAAATGCGCTCGAGCTATCTGGAATATCGATGATAATAGTATCGCCCTCCTTAATGGTAGTGCTACCCTTGACATAACCGTACGGAATACCCGTGTCTGCCAGAAAAGTTCCAGCGCTAGGAGTTCCGTTATTGATCTGAACAGTGCACGGCGGCTCATCCCAGTCCTTATCATCCGCAGCAGAAGCCCTCAAATTCAACTTGACAGCATTGAATCCCTCTGTATTTTCATCCGTAACCCCCAGCCAAACACCAGTAGAATTGATAACATAGCCCTGGCGGTATGTTGACGAATCGACCGGCACGCCGTCAATACTCTTCACGTTTACGAATAGATTATTCGCCGGCGGGTTACCCCGGGCGAACCCAACTCCCATATACGCCGACCCTACGGTTTGCCGGGTCGCGAGTTCACGCTCTAACTCCTTGTGTTCGGGTTCTCGCAGATCCGCTTCCCGCTTCGAAGTAGCCGTGCAGGTACCCGAACAGATACACGACTTCGCGGCAACCTTGCACCGATCTCCGTCCGTAGTTGCGTTGAAATCCGGACAGCATTTTGCGCTGGTACGGATCAATGCTAGCGCGCTGGCTACTACTCCGCCGATATTTACTTCAGTGGTGCACCAGTACCCTTCTTGTAGCCAGTAGGAGGATGTGTAGAAGACGTGACCGATCTGGCATGTCTTTTCCAACTGGGTCGTGTTGAACCCGTCTGTGGCGTCAATGACGATACCCGTGGACCCGGTATCCATTGTGGCAGTTAGAGGGCGGTCATTGACGGTGATTTTGAGGGTTGGGGCATTTGCCCAGTTTTTGTTCGTTCCGGCATTGTTGAAGGTCAGGAATTTGGATTGCGTGAAGGCGCAGTATTCGGGGAGTGGGTAGGAAGTTGCTGCTGCGGGATTAGTGGCTGGAAGAGAATGAACTGTACCTACCGCGAAAATGGCGGCGACGAGGAGGACAGCCGATTTATACATTTTCATATACCTCGCAGAGCTTCGAAGGCCTCCAGGTTATCAAATTTTGAAGAAATGCGGGATACTGGGAGAATATATAATGCAATTAAAACGTTCTATTGGAATATCAGGATGGATAATAATTAAAGAAAGATTTTAGATACGTATAAGGAAGAATGGTATGATTGTTGAACTGTAGTGACTGAATGTGGATGCATGCGAGACAGTAGCGAATTCGAGAGCAAAGACCCTACCTTTATACTTCGAATTTAACCTTTCGTTATATATAATATTATGCATTAAGAACCTTCTAAACGCAGATGCAATCTCGAAACGGCATTGAATTCAGCCTCGCACTTGTGGGGCTGAGTTTATCACTCCCTCGATTTCACGAAATCTCGAGAGTATACGTATCCAGCCGAACCTGCTATGAGAGATAGAAGCTAGCAAGAAGATGATTGCAGACCAAATACGTACGCATAATGTCATCAACTGCAGGCGAGATTCGATTCCGATCGCCGCTAAAACCGTAAAAGCAGTCCGCCATTTTAGTAGCTCCCCAGAGATCGATAATTAAACTGCAACATCGATTGCCATGATAATTTGTGGGGTATTCTCTTTCGGTTAGGTAGCACCTGGGTTCCTTGCAGGACTAGCCGTTTATTTTTTATTTTAGCCCACGGATTTCTTTTCGACCCGGTGAAATTCGCCGATAAAGTGGGTCTTGGAAATGCGTATTGTGGGGCTGTGTGCTTAACAGATCTTCATATAGATATAGATGGGCGAATGTATATTAGCAGGGAGCGCTCGAGCACCGATTCTGTTATCGCATGTTTAGGAATGATGGCTAGTGTTGCATTTTTAGAGGCGTCGTTGTTGTGAGGCTCTTGGCCGGATTTGGTCAAAGATTTGAACAGGACCTACCTGATAGGTGGACAGGTGAAACCAGAACCTTGGCCTTGGGTGTTTGGAAACGTGAAATCCCGGGAGATATAACACCATTTTATCTGTGAACGGTGGATTGTGGGACATAATTTGCATGGAGGGCATTACGTAGGAATACAATTTAGTCACCCGTTCAATCGAAGAAAAGGTTGCCGGCTTCCTTCTTCGACTTGGTCTTAGACACGAAGAAGCACTGTCATTATAATTTGTTCCAACAGGGACTGGCTTTCATATTTGATGTAATTGTGGAAGTATACAAAGGTCAGTTGGGTAGAGAGTGTGGATGGTGCCAAACATTAAACGGGTTTGAGATGTCAGAAAAAAAATAGCTGTTGTCTGAACAGAAACTAGAAAGGATATGAAGGATAAGTCTCAAGCTTGAGAAAAAAGGAATGAAGAGATCTAGGGCGAGTCTTGTGCTCTAGCTCTAGGATTCCGGAAACCGGTTCAATATCTGTCGTTAATCACATACGTATGTATGCCCGCAGCCCACCATTGGCACTGAATTGGAGGTATAGCCTAGACCTGGATTGGATACGGGAATATGGAGTTCGAAGATTCATAAGCAATACCTAGAGAAATTAGCGATTGGTTGCGTGGCCGTAGAAATAATGCAATTGCGCAATAAGAATAGGCGTTCCAATATATCAAACCACCTGCCCAATCTAAAGGGATGAAGGTATAGATCCACCATACCAACGTTAAGAAGGGGTTTATTTTTCATTTTTCATTTTCGTTTCTTTTTGGTTTTGCTCTGAATCCTTAGAAGCCTCACCTGTTTTATCAAGCTCGTAGCCCTCGCCGAAATCTGGCCATGCCTCCTTCCAGGCACAAAGTGCTCTCTTGGATGCCCTTTGCAAGAACTGAATGTCCTCGGGGCTCTGCCCCAGTAAACCGAGTGCCCGACGAAACCCGTGCGAAAGCATGAATGTCGCGTAGTCGCCCGCTTCGATGTGTTCCGCATTCCAGGGCGAGTATATCGGTCCGAGGTACTGCTGGTGGTTTGTGTCGACAATATCCACGTATATATACAGAGCGAGTCCTGAGCCTTGCCTTGGTGCCATCATATTCCGAAGAAGCTGACTTGTTCCGTCACCAAAAATAATATCGACGTCTTCTTGGAATTCCGACCATCTCTTAAGGATTCTGACCTGGTCGATATTCCTGTCGTTTTCACAAGAACGGATATATTCAACCGCGGACCAAAAGAGGAGAAATGACATCTGGGTGTTATCTTCGACCTCGAACTTGCCCCAGCGTTGGCATATGCCCTGGGGATCCAGTGTCTTGATAGTATGGATGAACTCATCGATATCGCGGTTTCTCTGGTGAAACTCGCGGATAAAGGCAATAATCCTGTCGTCGCTAGGTGGTCCGCCACTCCCAAAAATGTGACCAACGGAATGATAATGGGCGTAAAATGGTTCCAGGGGTAAGTAGGGTGGGTCAACTTCGACGTCATGGCTGACTCTGTAAAACTCTCCTACGCTAGCTCGGAGCTGGAATAATATCTTGTTTCTGATATCGGGAGTCAATTGCTTTGCTTTATTTGTGGGTAAATGTACAGCGCTTCTATTCCATCGATAGAGGTAAAGCAGCGATTCAATACCGAAGTCGGCGAGCTTCCAGTTCTCGACACCAATTCTAAAGGCCGAAATGGTTTCCATGGCGCTCATAAGGTCCTTGGGTGGAAGTTGTCTCGCAATCTCTGAGTGTAGTTCGGAGGGAAGGCTTTGAAAGCCGATCGGAGGGGGTTCCATGACGCTGGAGCCAGCCTGCACCTCGGGTGGGTGCGTCGGAGTCTTTTGTGTCTTTTTACGCTGGCGTGTCTTTTCACCAGGTTTATTGCCCATTGTTGGTGCCTAGAAACTAAAGGGTATAGAATTGAGTGTCCGTGTAAGCGAGAGACAAAGAGATATATATTTTAAATAGAGTGTCCCAAAGGTGGGGCTTTTTTCGTATCGTGGTGAGGCTCGGATGGGTAGAATGCTTCATGCGTCGCGGCTGGTTTACGAGACAAGTAGAATGTGTGCGGGCTGCTAGAATATAAGCCTAGCGCAGGCTAGTTATTTCTCTCTTACCTCAGCTCTGGCTAGCTCTAGATACTTATTCACTTTTACTGCTGTTTAATAAGACTTGCAGTATGCCTGCTGGGGTCAAGATAAGCTGGTAAGCTGGTAAAGCTGGCGTGCATGCTGAAATCTCGCCTTTTAGAACTAGAATTTCTCTAGGCTGCAATCCCCTGTACATCGATGAATATTCGGACACGTGGGCGTGTTCATGCTGATGTGGCTCAATGGTTTCCAATTAATCCTTCAAGTACTGGGACTTATTCTGGAGAGGTGTAGACGTTGAAGGTGAACATATCTGGGATCAGGGTTGAAGCTGCCAGGACCTTGTTCAAGTCAGCTTTGTTTTTGGCATCCTTTCAGATAGCGGAGACGATTTAGAAATTCGATTGTCGGAGGGCTATCGATAACCGGTTCCAAAATCTTCCAAACTTTTGGTTTTGGAATTCCGCTGCAAGGTAGGAGCTAAGGTTCCCATTTCGGCTGCCTTTACCATTGGCCATCGGTCAGCCACTCGACACCAGTTTGTTCATTGAGTCGCTCCTTAGCACTCAAGAAGCCTCGCCTGCATGATCTCCTGCAGCTAGAAAATGAGTTAATTGGCCCACTGGTCGAACGGAAATGCTAATTTCCGGTGCTTGGAGTTAAGATTGTGAATTAGCTCGACCCCGAACCAGACTCGTTAATGCTTCGAGATCAAAGACTCGAGCTCCCAAGCTTTGCATTGACTTTAGACAGCTCTATACATCTGCAGCTAGCCGGACCCGGATAGAACAATGGGGCGTCCTTTTGTCTTGGGGCAATACTGATAATGATTGGATCATTTGTGAAATATTAAACGCCGTCTTTGCAGCTTGGGCTATGCCTGAGTCTGAAAGGACAAGATGCAAGCGAAAGGAATACTCAAAATTGAGTGACAGAGGTCCTTGTGGATCGCGCAACCTCGATCCAGCAATTAGAGCCAAAGAGACTTCATCCCGTTAACATTTTCCATGCAGAAATCAGGCGCTTCTGTGTGGTGTAACCGAAAACCTTACGGAGAAACTTGAGGTTTCTTAGCTTATTACTGACCATTATCGGCGAAGTGCGGGACGAGAGTGCCGGCTCAAACCTTCCTTGTTTTTTCTGCTAAGGAAATTCTCGATGCGAAGAGATAGAGCGTTTGCTCTATCTTAGCTGACACCATTCTGCATAGCTGCACAGTTCGTACTTGAAAGTTAGGCAAATCTGTGGCTTTCGGATGCGGCTGGTTGGAAGAAGAATTCGTGTAGCGTTGGAATCGAAAGAGCCTTCAAGCCACACCCGTAATCAAAAACATATTGTTTCCGCCCTTTCCCTCATCGATCTACCTTCTTCGGTCGTCTGCATATATGGCCACGAGATTGAATTCTTCGGCGGAAAACTCGGCTATCAATTATCTGTCGTGGCAATGTCGCAATAGTGTTGACCTGTTGTATTACGGAGAACTGTGACTGACTGGCCCTTGCATTTGACTCTCGGTTGAACTTTGGTTCGATGTCTCATAATAATAAGTTTAATATTTGGCGAGCTTGTCTTAGATTTATTCACAAGACAAGAAACTAGCTAGAAAAAACGAGCCTCGTTCTCCCTTTTATATATATAGTTTATTCATTAGGTGCCATAGGCCATGCCCCTAGAATGTTTACTGGTCCCTATTACACTGGGAAACCACACAACAGCCAACAGCTAGTCTAGTGGTAATATGACGCCTGTCAATTATCGATTGTCTTCCGCTAGCAACTGGCTAATATCGAGAAACCACGAGCTCAGTTACTAAATTTTTTCCCACTGTCGTACAGAAGACAACTTTGAAATTAAGTCTTGCGTTTTTAAATAACACGGATCTCGTGAGGGATTTAATACTTCTATGCATTTGTACACACCCTCTTCCTCATATCTGGGTAATTACGCGGTATACAGATAAGTTTTATTGACTCAGTTGAGTGTCGACACTTCGACGAATCATACCAGCCACCAGAATTTCTCTACTATTCGATATTTATTTGATCTTTTCGCTCCAGACAGAGCCGACGAATATTCGAATTTGAATATCTATGCAAGAGAGCTAGAGAACTGCATGATGACACAGTAAATATCACCAGCTGACCGGCTGCAGAGAACGGAAGAGTATATCCATTGCCTAAAAGTGTGGCTACAGACTATTCGATAGTTTCGAAAGGAGATCCTAGACGACTTTCTAATTTAGAAGCAACTGCAGCGGTGGCAATTTGCGCGATATGTAGATATCTGCAAAGCGAGCTGGCAAGCACTGTTCTGGTCGTACAGGTGAACCATGTGATATCGTTAACATTAGACAGGTTTTCCAGAACCCGAGCTCCTAATTTTGCATCTGGCGCGTCTCTTCACGAGATTAACAGCCTCATTCGAATTTGCACAGTTGAGAAGCGCAAATTTAACAGTGGAGTATCTAGCGCCGATACGATCCATAATTTGGCGTCATAAGTTGTCATGCAATTAATGCAATGTGTAGCATGGTGCATTTGTTCTTCGGCCGAGCTTTCTCCTCATGGGGAATAGAGATCAGATACACAAAAGAATACGAGTTATTTTGAAAAAATTGCGTAACAAAAATATTTTTCAGAGACCTTTACCATCATGATATGGATCAGATACTCGAATATTCGACATTGGTTCCTCCATCGATATTTCTCATTCCGTCGGCAGTTCGCAGCCAACTGCAACGCAGCTCCGCCATTCGCGGCCTTCAATGTGTTGGAATCCGACGTGATGTTGCACAGATACAGAATTTGCCCCACCATCCGAAGCCTAAGTTTTTCTTCGACGACAAGCTCAGACCTGCTCAACTCAGACAGCCATTCGCCCGAGCCGACCGAGGTTACCGACTCCGACTCCAATCACTCCGAGATTATCAGATACCCGAAGCCGATTAGCGGTCTGGATGCCTCAGATGGCCTTGATATAGCGTCGCCAATTCTCTTCGTTAGCTTAAATTGGCCTCTTTCCCCAGACTCCCCGCCACCACCCGTCCAGCGCTAGCTGCCTTCCACGGTCGCGACTCTCCCATCTCTTGACAATTGGTCACCGAATCTTCAAAATGCATTCAGCAGTATCTTCGTCTCTTCGCAATGCTACCCGGATACCGTTAAGACGAAATCCCATCCAGGCAGTCTCGTCGTCCGTGGTTGCAATACCAAACCGATATGGTAGCTTCCCTCAGCGCCAGGTCCGGGAGCAATCGAACAAGCCTGTGGCAGGACAATTCCATGGGCAAGTGTGGGAAGCTACCGCGAAACGTATTCAAGCAGAAAGACTAGAAATGGAGAGATACTGGAAGGAACGACAGGAGAAGAAGAACCGCGAGGGCGACGGGTATTTCTCGAATACCCTACCGCAGATGTTTGGTAAAATACCCTCTGATAAAATAATGCAATATCTCGGTAGCAGTGTTGTGAATAATGCTAATTGTTAATTTAGCATGGGTGTTATCCGCGGTATGCGCCTACTGGCTTGGAACTTACAGATGGGGACCTTCCAAAGAGTCGTCAACTATGAAGCTCGAAGATGTTCCCGAAATATACCACGACATCTCGAAACACAACATGAGCGCCGCGTGGTCCCAATTCGCCATACTACTCGGCGAGGAAAACGTCTCCTGCGAGGATTACGATATAGAACACCACTCTGGTAGCAACTGGTCGTCGCATCCCGCAAAACCGAACGAGAAGCCCTTTATGGTTCTATACCCTTCCACCACCGAGCAAGTATCCGAAATCGCCAAGATATGTGCGCACCGTAAGATCCCAATGACCGCGTATTCCGGTGGAACCAGCTTGGAAGGCCACTACGCAGCAACCAGAAGCGGCGTCTGCATCGACTTTACGCGCATGGACAAGGTCCTAAAGTTGAACAAGGCCGACCTTGACGTCGTTGTCCAACCGGGACTCGGGTGGGAACATCTCAACGAGATCTTGGCCGAAGATAATCTCTTCTTCCCGCCAGATCCAGGACCCGGAGCTATGATTGGTGGGATGGTCGGGACTGGCTGTTCGGGTACAAACGCGGCAAGATACGGCACGATGCGAGAGTGGGTTCTCAGCCTTACCGTTGTTCTGGCCGACGGGACGATAATCAAGACGAGACAGCGGCCGAGAAAGTCCTCTGCGGGGTATGATTTGACAAAGGTGTTTGTTGGATCGGAGGGCACGCTTGGATTGGTCACAGAAGCGACGTTGAAGCTTACAGTTAAGCCGCAGAGTGAGAGCGTGGCTGTGTGTGCTTTCCCCTCGGTGAGGAATGCGGCCGATGCGGCATCCAAGGTTATCGGACAGGGTATCCAGGTTGCTGCTGTTGAGATTTTGGATGACGTCCAAATGAAGTGTATCAACCAAAGTGGGTCGACATCACGGTCGTGGAAGGAGAAGCCGACGCTGTTTTTCAAGTTTGCCGGTACGACGAATGGAGTGAAGGAACAGATTTCGATGGTGCAGGCTATCGCAAAGTCATGCAAATCCGAGTCTTTCGAATTTGCAACCTCAGAAGATGAGAGACATGAGCTTTGGTCGGCGCGAAAGAACGCCTTATGGTCCGTTATGGCGTTGAA
The DNA here is from genome assembly GCA_036971405.1 of Orbilia quercus. NCBI lineage: Eukaryota > Fungi > Ascomycota > Orbiliomycetes > Orbiliales > Orbiliaceae > Orbilia > Orbilia quercus. Next base: position 1,504,513 of record JAJTUE010000007.1, on the reverse strand, counting down.
GGAGAAACCCGACGATCAAGTTTGGACCACGGACGTAGCTGTTCCGTTATCCAAGCTCCCGGATATTATCGAAGAAACAAAGAACGATATGACAAAGAACAACCTTTTGGGCTCCATGGTAGGCCATGTCGGAGATGGAAATTTCCATTGTATATTATTATTCGGACAACAAGATAGAAGAAGGGCAGAGGGTGTAGTACACAGAATGGTAGAGAGGGCCATCAGCATGGAGGGGACTACAACAGGAGAGCACGGTGTTGGGCTTGTTAAAAGAGACTATCTTCCCAAAGAGCTTGGTCAAACGACAGTTGATGCCATGAGAAAGGTACACACATATGTCCCCGTTTTACAGCCCTGTCATTCTGTATGTTGCTTGATGGCTAACGCGCAAACCGTTTAGATGAAACTGGCATTCGATCCGTTCTGTCTCCTGAATTGTGACAAGGTTGTGAGAATGGAGTCAGCAAATGTAGAAAGGAAGAGATGGGCGAGCAACAGCCCTCCCCAACACAACCCGGTGGTCAGAGAGCAAAGTGCGTGATTGATTTCGAAGCGTGTAAGATGTGTATATAGTCGTGTAGAAATAGATCGCATTCCTGGACCGAGTGGTTTTAATATGATCATGTATTTTACCTCACTAGAAGCAAATCAGTAATATAAAATTGGTGTCGTATTCTCAGACATATTGCTATAAAATCAGTAGATGCAGCTGGCGGCTGTGATAAATCCAACAATGCGCCAAAAGAAACGATGCTACCTATTACAGCCACAAGAATACAAGTAAGACCAGATGTTGGAGAACCAGTCTCTCGAAACCATTGGAAGGATTTTCGCAGGTACAATCGCTAAAAGAATAGATCAAATATGAAGGGGTATATCCAAACATTTGATAAATATTAAAGTGAGAAATCAACACGCTAAAGTGATCAAAAACAATGAAGCCTTGAGCTTGCGAGACCAACTGGAGTAAGAGATCCCGCCCGCGGAATTCCGTTGACGCTAATAGTGCAAAACAAATATATCAAAAATCAAAAATCAAAAATACAAATACAACGTGCGCGCTGGTAGAACCACGAAGGATAGAATAAATGGCACCGGACTGTCATATCTAGCATCTAGTCAGCAATAGATAATAGTAGCATAGTGGACTCAAGATCGAAAGTACCGTGTGGCATCTGCCTTCTTTGGGGTCGTGAGATACCGGTCAAGTCCCGCATGGCCGGCTTGGGCGTCTCTTCGAGGAATACTTCCTCAGGTAATGCCTCAATGAACGATTTGAAAAACTGTTCGGTTTGGATGGGTTGAGTGTGGGTAGATTCGTATTCGACAAAGCTGTACTCTAGAGAGTCCGAAGAAGGATTTCGGGCGAAGTTACAGTTTGCTTCCGGGACAAATGGTGATGGTGTACGGTGGGCAGAAGGGATTGCTAAGTAGTGTACAGACACGTTATAAATTGAATTTACTAGATAAATAATGAAAATTTTGAAAATGAGATTGAGGTACATTTCATGGGATTACTGTTTCGAACGTTTCTGGCGGGTTTTGCAGCTTCTTTTCCTCTGCTGTTCGTATTCTTATTGGGGATCATGTCTGAACCGGAAACTTTATTTCGAGAAGCAGAGCCAGTTGTGCGCTTTTCTTCTTCGAAAATTTCGACTTTCATTGCCAGGCTAACATCGAAAGGGGGAAGGCTGGAGCTAGGCGAGGATGGCAATGATCTCGAAATCATTTTTCTTAAAAAAAACTGTTGGTTTGAATATAAATATAAATAAATTAAAATTTAATTAGAGATTCGAACAGGTCTAGCGTTTAGACTGCGAGATAAGTTATCAACACTCGCTCGCGATCGAGCAAACTATGATGAAGTTCTGTGTATATCCTGGCAAGGTGATGATCAATGACTAATGGGCATTAGACAAAATTTTAGCTTGGAGATTTCATATAGGTTTATATAGAAACAGGATTGCTAAAGACAATAAGAATCTGGAAGTTGCATGGTTAAATTGGCGCAGTTCGGTAAGATAAGGTTACCAGTTACCAGCATGATGTCCGAAGGATGTGGCCTTCAAGGTATACCCGGATAACTGGATGATGACTTCAAGTCCCGACCGGCCCGTTCTTAGCTCCGAGTCCATCTGCGAGTACATGGGCAGTGTGTCGAGTCGTAACTAGCATTGGTAATTTCCACAACACACACACATCCCTTGCTTGGATCTTGCCCCGCGGAGTTTTGCGCAGTTACCGCATTAATATTGTGTTTCGGCAACATCGGTATTGTGCCAATGCAAGTGCACCGCGCATTACGTCTTTTGAGTGTCTGTATCCAGTATTCTTAGTAATTCAAGTAAATTATACGTCATGCTGTGCCATGAACGACAGGATTTAATGTGAGTCGTCGGTTAGGGAGTTAGGTGACGAATCAAATTTGCAGCATGCCGTACCTCAAGGTTAAAGTGTGTATTTTGTTCCGGGGGGATATTGAGTTTTCGGAAACATATCTTGCATACAATAACAATGCTTGAATAAATTATCAAGTATGTTATCAATTTTTAGAGTCATGTATCGCGTCAACGATTTTGCATTTAAGAAATAGAGTATATGCACGTATAAGATACCCGTGGAGAGGTTTGCAAGGTCGATCACGGCTTTAATTCGAGGTTTGTAGGTTTACATCATACTGATATGATATGTTTTTAAGGCTGTTCATATTTAATTTTATCAACGAAGCTATCTATAGCTCATTGAGCCTCTAGACTAGATCATCAATTAATCTAAATAAGGAAAGAAGTAGGAATCTTTCTAGAACACTTGTCCTCTATATCCAAAGTTAGGCGCAGGCCTCGTCAGGCTGAGCTTTTAGTCTGGTGCTGTTGAAATTCTGGAGACGGATCAGTAGGTGACTGCGGTCATCGGAGTCACAACCGTTAGCCAATTATATGACTAGATATCACAGGTTCTCGATAGGGTTGTGGCTGCTGGGAGGCTTTTCCATCTTCGCCCCTATCGTATATGTCGGCATGCCAAGCCCTGGGGCATGTTGAATTTAGAGACAAGGGTCTCATGCAGTCTTGGAGTGCTGGTATTCAGACAGACGCAGCAAAAGGGCAGTATTTAATGGGATAGCTTCACTGCAGGTCTCCATCACTAACCGGATTCGCCAGGGCGTCTGGTTGGGGAATATAACGAATATCTTTCGGCTGCACCGAGCTAGCAATCTTATCTGCATAAGCGCCGTGATTTTCAAACTAGGCATTTTCTGTAGTATCTATCTCTAAGGAGATAGTCCGAGGCTCCCAATTTGGGAAAGAGCCTGAACCAGAATCAAACCTTGCTCGCTCACGTGTATGGTTGAAGAGACAAAATGTGGATTTCAAGTAGTGATTACTAGAGGAGTGAGTTAATCATGCAGGAAGATGCTATCGCAGCCCCAGCGACGCGTGTGAATATAGATGCCTCACGCCGTTAACGCTTTGTAAGAATATTCGATTAGGAACGAGCCTTCTCTCGAGGTTTAAATCCGAGGTTTACTAAATCCTGAGCCGGATGTCAAGAGAATGGAGAGCAGGGTTTGATCATCACTTTTCCGAATCCGGAAATGATATTGGACAACCTCACCGCAACACATTGCTGGCAAGCGGGTTGGCAGATCCAAAAGTGATGCCTGTTCTGATACTCGAGAGCCGAGATTGGACAAGAGAAGCGGAGAGAGTGTGTGTGAAGGAGATAGAAACGGAAAGAGATTTCATGGAGATTGAACTGTTGCGATAGCTACCGCCGCGCGGACGTGGGAAGCAATCTGGGCAGCCGAGTGGCATTTTTGGTGAGGGTCCGTCGTTGGTTGCTGGGGTGACAACCCCAATACAGCTATATGTTGACGAGAGGCTGGCAACGCTAGCAACGCTAGCAACGTCGCCCAGCAACCAGCTAGCAACCACAGCAACAACCTGCAACGGCGTTGGGAGAGACACGATCACCAGATCGGTAGTACATGTCAGGCTCACCTGTTTTCGCAGCAGACAACAAGTACATAAGCCCTGTCTTCCCACTGTTTCCCTTCTCTTTCTTTCTTCCTTCCTCACCACAAACAACCTTTTACTCTCTTCCGCATCTCCATCTCCATCTTCATCTTCAAATCAGACCTTCTTCCAAACTTTCCAAATCTTGCAACCAAGCGTCACATCTTCCATTATCAAAGATCCGAAACATCTGAGAATATCTCTTTTGCATCTTGATTCATCAAAGGAGCAGCTTCACTGTTGTATTTCTTTGTTGCCCGGCAAAAGCTAGTCTTTTGCATCAAGCATCAATAGAGCCTTTCCCAGCATCTTTCCATCTCATCCAGGATTCATTAATTTGATCATCTTGGGTTGTATTATTATCACCATAATATAATCCGTCCAGCAAGATTGATTTCGACAAATCTCGAACGGTACTTTCTTTACACGCCTGAGAAGTACGCATCAAAACTTCTAAAACCAAAAAAAAGAGACGCATCTTGCATTTCTGAAACTCAAATCGAACCCTCCTTTGTTCTCTTGATTGATTCAAAATGGCTACTATTGCTGTCCACACTCCTGTTAAGACCCATGCGGGCATATTCAACATGAAGACTGCCGGTTGCAGAATTGCTCTGAGCCCATCTTCTCCTCGAAACCAACAAAACACAGCTTCCAACAGATCTCCCTTCACACCTCCTCCGAGAGTCGCTGTTTCTAGGGAGAATGCCGGAAGCTCCATCTACGCGGGTGGTCTCGTCTCCCACTTTTCTGCTATGGCCAACGGTAGTGCCAAGAGGCCTGCATTCAAGAACTCTCCTAAATCCAACATCGCGAGAACTAGCTGTACTCCCGTCAAACTTGGTGTCTCTGAATGGGCTTTGACCGGCACCGGTCCAAATGCTGACCAAATCAACATTGGTACCAAGAAGCACCAGAGCCCCGTCAAGAAGGCGAGGAAAGGCAAGACCACAATTCGTGCTCATGCCAACCACGGAGACCGATTTATCCCCAACCGTTCCGCTTCCTCTCCAACCGGCATCACAAAAGCGGATTTCAAGAGACACGCCACAGGTCCTCGCACCATTACAGACCCTGACAGCATTTTCAATGCTCTGACCGACGACTTCTCTGCTACCACCATTGCTTTCAACGGAAACGGTGACTGTGATTCCCCAACCAGACCAAAGATGTCTCCAAACACTGCTGCTTACCAGTCCGCTCTTGGAAGCGCTGTTGGTATCAATACTGAGTCCAGAGTTCTGGCGTTTAAGCCAACGGCCCCAGAATCTTCTCGACCTATTGATTTGAGAAGCCAATATAACAGGCCGCTCAAGCCAGCCAGCAATGCTCAGTTTAGACGCCGTGTTCTCACAGCTCCAGAGCGTGTCCTCGATGCTCCAGGACTCGTTGACGACTATTACCTCAACCTGATGGATTGGGGTTCCAGCAACATGGTCGCTATTGGTCTGGAACGCAACGTTTACATCTGGAACGCATCTACAGGATCCGTTTCGTGCCTTTTGGAGAGCACTCCTGACACTCACATCACCTCGGTCAAGTGGTCCAACGACGGTTCTTTCGTCTCTGTCGGTCTCGGTACCGGTGAGGTTCAGATTTGGGACCCAGAAGAGAACGCAAAGATTCGCTCGATGCACTCTCACTCCTCTCGTGTCGGTGTCATGTCGTGGGACAAACACATTCTTTCCACCGGTTCCCGAAGTGGAGAGATCATCAACCATGATGTTCGCATCGCCGACCACAAAGTTGCTTCCCTTGTCTCCCACACCGCTGAGGTTTGTGGCTTGGAATGGCGTGCCGACGGTGCTCAGTTAGCGTCCGGCGGCAACGACAACCTCGTCAACATCTGGGATGCCAGAGCCTTGTCCGCTCCACGATTCTCCAAGACCAACCACAAAGCCGCCGTCAAGGCCATTGCTTGGTGCCCATGGCAAAACAACCTCCTCGCAACTGGTGGCGGTACCTTTGATAAGAAGATTCACTTCTGGAACTCGACGACTGGTGCTCGCGTCAATACTATTGACTGCAACACTCAAGTTACGAGCCTCAAGTGGAGCACCTCTTACAAGGAGATCGTTTCGACACATGGCTTCCCTGACAACCAGCTCATAGTGTGGAGCTACCCCAGCTTGGTCAAGTGTGCTGAGATCCCTGCCCATGAGACTCGTGTCTTGCACTCCGCTCTTTCTCCTGATGGTCAAGTTCTCGCCACTGCTGCATCCGGTAAGATTTCATCTCCAATACCGTCCCCCATTGAATCAGACTGCTAACATTTTTTCTTTACAGACGAGTCCCTCAAGTTCTGGAAGATCTTCGAGAAGAAGTCCGGCGCTGCTGGTGCCCTCGCATCCGTTGCTGCCATGGGGCCTACCGGCAAAGGTGGTGACTTCTCCAAGCAGATGACCATCCGGTAAATGCAACTATTGAAAATATTTATCTGAAGCATAACAAATACGACAACAATATTCGACAACATCCGACAAATTTTCGATAAACCGACAACGACAACTCGACAACATGAAAGAAACAGGCTGAGTATTAAACGAAGTGCCATGTTTAGCGGTCCCCTTTCTTTGATTGAGATGCATGCTTCTTATGGGTATTCATGATCGGATTATTGGGCATTTTACAGGTGGATAAGGAGGCGTTTAAAACTTTTACTATTGGGGGCGTTTGGTGCCTTGTACTCTTAATTCTTTGGACACTATTATACTTCACATGATTGATAATTCTCTCTTTTTTCGCAATGCAAGTCTTTTAGTTTTTTGTTATTTAGGTTTCTCCCTTACGTAAATGATGTGACGCGATGTAACTGATGTCTCTACCATGTTGATGCCCACAACGACTCTATGAAGAATTTATGACAGTACTAACCCTGATGATATACAAGTACAACAACGACCCTACGAATATTACCAATTCCCTCACGCTTTCACGACCCCGTATTGATTACCTCTAGTGAATGATTATACCGAATGAGATATGTATATATTTCTGCTCCTTTTTCCAATCCAGTACCAAACCTGTGTATGTAGTGTGTAATGTAAGGGGTGCAACGAACTCGTGACAATTATGATATCACGGTCGTGCAAAGGAGTTCATTCCAGTTCTGTGTTATACTTCTTGCATCTGAAATGCTTTGGAATGATATTACGAAATATTGCGCATGTGAAGCAGATGTGTGTGTAACGGAATTGGGCGAAGTCTATTTTTTTCATTGACGATGCCGATACTTGAATGGAACATGTATTGATATATCATGTATACATGTATATACAGCGAGCTTGAAGTAATATGATTGTTAATCAACGTATCTAGTGGTCTATCTATATATATCCATCTACGAACCAATCAACCTGTCTATCTGTCTAACGGGTTATCTATCCATTTACATGCGTATTGAAATACCGTACCATAATACCACGCAACTCCAAAAATCCCACAAAACACCATGAACCTAAGAGCCATCTCCGACCTCGCACAAGACCTCCTTATCCCAAGCGTAAACTACCCACCAGCACGTCATACCCTCCCCTTCATCCCCCCAATCATCCCTTGCCTCCTCCTCCCCTTCCTCGACGACCACAAACCCCTTACTCACCATCAGCCGCCGGAAATCCTCCACCACGTTGCCGAATAGTTTCCGCAACGGCAGCTCAATAATGAACCTTGCGTCGTCCCTTTTCTGCAGCCACCCGGATACAACGGTGCTCAGGAGAGCTGGGTGTTCGGCGGAGTATAGCGGGTCCGTGGCGAGGATTATTCTGTACTTGTTTACTTCTTCTTCGGCGGAAGGGTGGAGGGACCAGTCTAGGACGCCCGTGGTGAGGGATACGGACTGCGGCAGGAGGTGCTTGTTTATTTTGACGTTGTGGTGGAGGTTAGGTGTGATCGAGGGCAGGTCTGTTAGGTGGATTTGGACCGTGGCTTCCTCTGCTTCTATTTTTCCTTCGTTCGTGATGGGGATTGTGCATGCGAGGGAGAGGCCCGCGAGGCCGGTTCCGGAACCTAATTCGAGGATATTCCTTCCTTGTGGGAAACGCCCACTGTCACCGTCACCGTCAATATCGGTATGGCTTTTGTGATTGCTATTATTGGCAAGAGATGTCCGAATGATATTCCTCATCGTGGGATCGTTGGCTACCCGTTTTCCGAGAACGTAAGCTGCACCCCAAGTCTTGAAGCCCAGATTATCCCCTTCGAGCGAGGGTTCGTGAATCTTGATCTCCAATCCGTCGGTGATTCGAAAGCTGCGATCGAGATCCGGCATCGCGGCTCGTCCGCACCGTTCCGCGAGACGTAGACTGGCGGTTTCCCAAATCATCTCCCGGGATGCATCGTCGGGGAACCATCGTAGTGAGGAGGAAATGAGGGATGTGAGCCACGGGCCAGAGTTACCGACTACTCGCAGGGCGGGTTTCTGGGAGGAGGGAGGTGAGAGGTCCCATGACGGAGGGGGGATAGCCAAGAGCTCCAGGCTTGCTAGGAGGGTATCCAGCGGGGGACGAGTGGACAGGAGCGGGAGGTCCAGGACTGAGAAGGATTTGGCAAGACGAACATGTTAGTGAATTAGCATAGTATAGAATTTGTTTTTACGAAATCGAATATGTCATGAGTGGGTTTTTTGTTTATTTTCACGAATGATATATTTCCCTTGTCTGTTTTTCTATTTCGTTTTCCGCTTTGTTTTTTTCGGGTCTACAGCTATCACAGCGCACAGGGAAGCTTTATGCTTCGTGCCTCCAAGAGTACTATAGGCTCGAATAGGCAAACAATTGCAGAAACAAGGGAGTCGAGACAGGACAAGGGATGGGGGGCGATTTGAAGAAGAAAAGAGGGGAAGTGGAAGGGGGTTAGTGATTTACCATCTAGGATATTGTCAGTTTCTTCCGATTCCTCACGGGTCATGATGAAGCTGATATGATATAATTGTTTCTTTCTATCTTAATTGTCTCTTTCGTAGAAGCAATTATGAGTTCTTGATATTTAATTAGGGTGCCGATTGTCCAGTGATCACGCCGCACTATCGATCACTAGTGCAAAGACCGAATGGAATGTTCGAAAAAGGAAAGAAGCCGGAAAACAAAAGCAAAGTGAGTTCAAGAACGAAAAAGAACGAAGCAAGGGAGGGTAGTTACGGAGCTAATATCATGGTTCCGGGTGTAGCAGGGTTAGGGATCTAAGTTTGTGTAGCGGCGCACAAGTATTCTCCGTTCTTTCAGGCTGTCTGTGCTTGTGGACCTTGATTGGTCTTGTGTGATATGACGAAGGGGTGAGGAAGGACGAAGTGAGAGGTTGTGCCTTCAAGACTGAGCTAAGAAATGATGAGAGATAAAGAACGAAAAAAAAAGAGAGAAAGAGGAAGGCTTCTGGAAGGACGGCAGGAAGGATTTGCAGCAGGGATCACCAGCCGGGTGACTGACCAGGGTTTAAAGAGCGCTAACTAAGTTTGGAAGTAGGCGCCAAGAAATTTGTTCATCCAGCACATCCTATTGGTTGGATCGTGGCATGGGACTGCGAAAAGCCTCCTTTCCATTGCGCAGTGCTGCGCACTCCCTTGATAGGATGTCAGAACAGAGGGCCGAATCGTATCGACGGATGTCTGGGATCGTGGAAGCCTTCTAGAAGGGAGGCAAGGGAGCGAGCGACCAAAAATGCAGACTCTCATTAGCCTTTTTTTTTAACCCTTCTTTCCTTCTTTTATGCTGTTACCCTAGTTTTCCCCGATGCTAAGAAAACAAACGCTTAGATAAACGCTGGGGGAATATACTTCCTAATCGATCGAGTAGATCATCAACAAGGGAGTGTGACTTTGCATGGAGGATCAAAAACGAAAGTCTAACGCCCTCGACACAGACGGTGTCATGCTGTCATTGGGTCTGGTCTTAGCTGAAGAAGAAAAAGATTAAGTTTCCCCCCATGCATGCACGATTTTATAGCGACCGCTACAACGGCGAGACATTCAGCCAATCTCGCATTTGCATATTTAAATTAATGAGGGAGGGAAGATAAGTATCGTTGGTGTTTCTTCTTTTTAAATTTACTTTTTCGCTCGAGCGTAACTAAATATACCCGATGTTGTCGGAACGGGGTTGCAAGAAGGCTAAGCTCCTCGGCTCTGATGACACAAAATCAGAACGCAGAGATATGCACAAGAAAAAACGAACAAAAAAGCCTGATTACAGTGGAGGAAGACCCACCCGGACCGCTTAGAAGCAAAGACGGCACTGGATTGGTGACGGTGGTGTAGATACTTAATTCAGTCCTCATCCCTTTAATAACACGAATTGTAATTGCTTCTTTTCATGCAGACCTGCAACTGCCACGTGGAATACAGGGATCGGGGCCTTGTCTGCAGTCGGACAGGAAGCAGCAGGCCGGCGGTCCCAAGTTTTTTCCCACCACAAGAGCAACAGACATCTTGCGCTCTAGAAGCAGCTTACGCGAAAAAAATAAGAAAATAAGGAGGACAAGATCATTATTAGAGATGTTGCTTTCTCCACTTTGAATCAGCGAGTTCATGCATGATATCGCTCGTCCGCATCCAATCGATTCGGCTTTTTACGATTTGTGCAGTACAGTTGGAACTGAATCGATTAATCGCTCGATTACTCTCATTTCTGTATCAAACTTCCCCTCTTTTTTGTTTTTGTTTTCTTTTTCTTCTTTAATCTTCGGTGATACAGTATTGAATTCCTTTTCTCTTCCCAATCCAATTCGGAATGTCCATCCCATCTGTCCCGTCACTCGGACTCGGCTTCGCCTTGCCTCACGCTCGAATTAAAATAATTAAAAAAAAGAACATCATAAGAAAAACAGCTGTGCCGTAAACGAATCGCTCGCGGTGGGGAAATTCGTAGCTAGCTAGAGCTGCGCAGTGTGCAGACGAGACCGCTCGCCCAAGTACTCCGTATCCCCACCTAGACAGCGTGCGTTCTTGGGATGATCGAAACATCCCTGGCGATAAAATGGGGTTAGAAAAGTCCCTCGTCTTCGACTCGGTTGGGTATTTTTATCTTTATTTTTTTACGAGTCTTGATATCTTTTACTTATTGCTTATTCCCGCTCAAGCCGTGACACCTGCCACCACCTATAGTACCGGGATTAAAGATAGACAGAGATCCATCCTAATAACTTTTTTGAACTTCCAAACTTCCCTGCCCCAACTAGCTGGATCATATGTCAGGATACCCATGACTTTTCAGAATTCCGCCATTTTCCTTTCTCTTGCAATACGATGCACCGAAAGATTAAGGTAAAAAACTAATGTGATACGTACAGACGTTTACACAGCAGGTCCCACCGCCAGATCTAGCCACCATCCGTGATCGGGATTCGAATACCCACATGCATTTTTTACCTCTTGTCCCCATATGCATAACGCAACTGTGGGGTCCCCCGGTTTTTTTTGTTCGTCAAAAAAAAAAAAAAAAATAAATAAAATAGGCCGATGGAAAGGGAAACGACGTTTGCATTTTTTCTGCGGCCTTGTTTCCTTATTTCTCCACTTTTTTTCAGTTGGACCCTGTCCGGCGTCTGTTCTCCATGTAAGATGTGTGGGTTGGGTGAAAGTGGGTCCCGAAATGCTGTTGAGAATCCTGGTCGCCTGTACTGGATCGGTCGACACGCTTTTCCCTATTGTTTCCTTCTCACTTATTTTATTTCTATTTTCTTTTGTTTCTCCCGTCTGGATTGAACACATTCTAGTGACTTCCCAGACTGTAATTAGACTTCCCCTCTCAAATATTAGGTCTGAGTTCATACGGACGGGATTATGATCTGTATAATCCTCACTATGTAGCCCCACATCATCGTTCAAACAATATTGCCCCCAAAAATTTCGGGCTTCGTTATTATTAATTTTTCTTCTCATCGGGTTCGATCAATCGAAGATATTTCAGCTGAGCGCGAGCGGCTTGCAAAAATTGTAAGCCTGAGTGGTGAGAGTGGAGTAGTCTATTTTTCCCATCAATAGTTCTTTTGTTCTGCCGCGAAGAGGGGATAATTATAGCACTTAGCAAGAAAAAAAAAACGTGGGTCGTATTTTTACCCTCGGTTTTATTTTTGTGTTTCCTTCAATTTTTCTGGAAATTTCCCTTCTTTCGTTTGATTCGAGCGGACGAAACGAGAAAAACTCGTTTCGTCGTGGATCCTGCCCAAGTAGCAATTTTTTTCGCCTCTTGCTTTCATGCGAACGAACGGTACGGGTAAAAGATAGGACTACATTACGATGCTACGAGCGAGACAAGAGTTACAGATATCTCGATAAAAAATATATTTTTGGGTCGTTCGAAATTTCGTGAAAATCCCATCATTGCATTGCATTGTTCCCGTGACGTGACAGTGGTATTGTTAGCCCACCTGAATGCTTGTGTAACCCAATTTCTAGTTCTATGCGCGTTGCGGTGGTAAAGGAAGAAACCAAAAGCTCAAAACCTTTAACGAAAAAGATGTACAATGCAGCCGAGGATGAAGTAGATGTAAGCTAAAGCAAAAGAAAGAATTCCAGAAGACAAAAGACCTAGAAGTAAAAAAGGAGTAGAACCTTAGAAGAAGTGAGTAGAAATGGCAAAATAGCAACAAGTAAAAAAAGGGAGAAGGATATCTGAGAATTGTATATACATGAAGTGGACAAAAGGGGGTCGTAAAGTTGGTGTAGAATCAACAAGAGCTTAAAAAGCAACAAGCAGAAAGCCAGCTACAAATCTTAACTAAAACGAAAAGAGAGAAAAAATAAATAAAAAGTTAAGGAAAAGGAGAAAAGCACAGTGATTTCAGTAGAATCCGAATGAACACTCGGAATCGCTCATGTCAGTATCGATATCGATGGCATTGTTCCAATCGTGCCCTTTGAGATCGTACTCATCTTCCACATCGGACTTTGGTTCGCCAAAAGACCACGATCTCGTCATTCTAAGAGGGTACGCATCGTCGAAAGCACAGTCCTCATCCACAGGTCCGCACTCGGCACCACCGGGAATGTGCATCTTTGGATGAATGAACGCTGCGACGGGGATGTCGGAGACTACATCTTGTAGCTCCTTCGAATGGCTGTCCATTCTGTAAGGGATATGACCAACGCCAATGTGTGATAGCAATAGAGCACTGTGTCTCCTGTAGCTACTACGGCGACGGTTTGCATGCATGCTGGAGGATGACCTCGAAGAAGCCGTTGTGCTTGTTGCGGTGGCAGCCACGGAAAGGGTGGTTCTTGAGCTTCTCCGAGAGGGACTGATGTCTTGAGAGTACCTGCTCGAGCGTTGGTAATGATGTGATGAAGATTCCTGAGGTTGACAGAAGGAGAAGGTTGAAAGAATGGCGGAGAGGCGTTTGTGAGCTGGATGTGCAGCAGACTCGGTACGACGGGAGCTTCTTGCTACCGTCTCCGCACAACTGCTGTTGGAACGAGAGAAGGAAGCGGAAGGGCTGACCGGTGCCAAATGCACACTTCCTCTGCGGGAAGTTGGTGCTGCTGCCGCTGTAGTGTTCACCGAAGCGACAGATGGATTGTGAGTCCGTGAAGGTAGGCTGGCGAGATCGTCAAACATTCTGTCCCATGCTGCTTGCTCAGGGTAGGTCTTTGAATCATAAGGGTGGAACATGAGCATTGGAGGATCGTATTCCTGATGTTTGAACGAGGAAACTCTTGAGACCCCTCTCTTGGTGATATCTTCGAGGTCAAGGTCGTCAACGAGGTGAGGAAGGGTCGGAGAGTCAGGGTAGAGAGTGAAATCCATGGCGAAGGTACCCATTTCCCAGATGGAACGCCTCCGTGGTGGTTCTGTAGTTGGGATAGCAAGTGGAATTGTAGTGACAGTCATATCTGGTTTTGGTGAAGGGGAGAGTAGATTGTGGGCTGAGAAGCAGGGCGAAGGAGGTGCTTTAGTCTTAAGCATAAAAGTTGCTTGGGTATCCAGATATCCTTTGGAGAATTGGGAAAAAGAAGGGAGAAGTGATTGAGGTGAGCGTAGCATAAGCTTGGAGAACGGCGTTTTGTTTGGAATCGTCGGTCAACAAACAGGTAAGAAAGTTTTGTCAATGCTGTAGGTATAGAGTAGGTATGGAAATGCTGGAAGGTTTGATGGTGTGAACAAGTTTCTTGTATCAGTAATAGGTTGTCAGGAGGGTGTGCAAGAATTTATAGTGGTAAGAAGCCGGATGCCGTTTTGCAGTTGAAGATGGGCTCTTTTAGACAAGAGCGGTTGAGGGTGTGCGGGTGCAATATATAGTTTTATTACTTAAGTATATAACGGAAAAAAAAAGTTATGTGTATGCACACTGGATACGGGGACGGATGCATGCAAGGTAGGCTAAGGTTGTCCTCGTCTGAAATGGACTAACTCGATGAGCCTGGCTTCTCACATTAATAGAAAACGAGGCAAGTTCTGATGCCTTCCTACTTCCCCCCACTCCCTCCTGCTGAGCTTTCTGGCCTGGTGCGCAACCTCTGCACACTAGTTTAGTGTCCAGCGGAAGTCGGGTGCATCCCGCCCAGAATTTATCGACGAAGCTAAGAGCATGGCCAATTTTTCGTCTCATTTCGTGGAGCAACCTGGATTATGACCTTGTTGGGCCGGGAGAAAATAATGCCCGGGGAGGGAGGATGCATGTATGTTTCTGCCACACCGCGCCAGTTCCATCCTCCAGTGACGAACAAAGTATTACAATCTGCCATCTCCATTTTAGACACCGCCTGAGCAAAACGCAGTCCGAGTTGTTTCTTTTTCCTCCTGCTTTTCCCAGGTCTCGGGTTCTGATTGCGGTTAGGATGAGAACCAAGCCAAGTGCGACAGATGTAGTCTGCAGGGTTTGGTGCAAGGTGTGGATGGGCTCGCGGGTGCATGTGTTGGGAAGGGCAATGCAGCGCATCGTGCAAAGGGCGGCCTTTTGAATGCGCCTTGCGCCATACATCACTTGCGAGACTGCTGCCCACCCTAACAGAATTAAAACAGCCAAATTATTGAAATTCTGGATCGAAGGCCTCTTGGACTGGGTTCGGTATAGGTCGAACAGTAAACTTCCTGTTACGCGGTCTTGGATGTGATGCGGTGACAGGTTGCTTTTTCAAGCTCGGGCTTCTTCTTCTTGCAGGGCCACCTGCAGGTCTTCTGTGTTCGCTGCGATGTGCGCTGGTCTTGTAGCTCCGTCCTCATCGATGCCTGTTCGATTGCAAGTAACCTGAAATTAGGAATGCTCTGCTCGATTCACAATTAGCATCGTAAGATGAGCCCTCGAGCTCTGCGCACCTCCGTCATCCGAAAGTGCTTGCGCGATTTTGTTTCCTTCGTTGCATCCACCCTTCGGTGCAAGCCATCGAATCATGCTCAGCCTGTCCCGAGCGCCCACTCAGGTAACGTCTCTCGATCTCGCACACGACATATGCATAGCACTTTGACAGAAGAAGCGTCAACAAGAGATAATTCGGTTACCAACAGAGGATAAGATTGTCAAGGAGGTGCCGGTTGGAGTTGCGTCCAGTCTGTCTTCTGCCGGGCGGCCGCTGCTAGTGCGCGCAGTGGCGTTCTGTCAGATTTGAGGAGGGGGTTCAGGGGACTTGCAGCCGTCCAACGACGTCGCTGCCCTGGGGCGCCTGGTGCACTTGAAAAATGGCGTGCATCCACAACGACGATCTCGTCCTCCCTCTTGTCGAGGATATTGCGCATTCCGGGTGGGACGATCTCGACGGGGAGTCAGCGGCTCTGTCCCTCCTTGTCCTGGGTCCAGTGGAAAAACCTGCTGGCTGTGCAAAACGCCATGCCAGGATTTGAGACCCATGTCGACACAGAAACTGCAGATTCAGGCAAGTGACTAACCATATTTAGTAACTTTCTAGAAACGAGCAAAGATGACTGGCCAGGCTAACCCGTATTGGAAACGCTAGTGGAAAGGCTGAGGACCATCCTCGTCCTCATTTCGAGATGATTTGTATCTTTATTGGCCGATGTCTTTTGATTCCTTCCAGGGTGCCGGCTGCCGCATTCAAAAAGTTACATTCATCAATTCGGAGACAGAGCTAGGACGTCCTTAGCTTCCTGGCCTGCAGGAGTGGTGCATTCGAGACAGTGAATGCATCATCACTCACCTGGCCATCATCGACGACAGAAGACGGGTGGAAAATGTCTCTCACATCTTTCTTTTTCGCGCTGGATTTGGATTGCATCGAACCGGGGTTAGCTCAGTTCCTTTTCCTTTTAGGATGCATCTGTTTCTCGGTCCTGAGCTGCAAGCCAACGTTGACATTGGGGGGAGAGGAGGCCGAGGTTTGTTCTTCTTGAGAGCAGGCCCTCCTTCGACGTCACCCGCTGCCTACGCTTTTCCCACACGGCTTTCTCAGGCCAGGCCACATAATTACCTAGGTATACCGGTAATTAGCAGCCCCCAAATGATTCCAAATCTATCCCTCACGAACGCCGCGCGCATCACTTCAAGGCACCTGGTCCCGACCTTTCGCCTCTCTTTGATGGGCTGGGGGGAACTCGCATTCCGACAATAGCTCATCTATGCATCCCGAAAATTGACGACGACGACGACAAGGACGACACCAACATTTCCAGCTTGGGCTTCGGAAGAAAGAAAGTGCAGTTTGGACTACACCGACCGGTCTATCTCATTATCCCATAGACGCCGAATGAGGCTGCAAAAAGAATCCGAACAGGCTGCAATGCAAAAGCCAGCTGCAGGTCTTCTCACATGCGTATCGATTCCATAGTCCGGTACACCAGCCGCCAGCGGGGCAAACGGCCAAGATGTCTAGACATGTTGTAGCGGGCCCAAGTTCAGGGGCCCAAACCGTTCGAGAGCTCGAGCTTACTCATTGCCCAACTTGGATTCATGAAGATATCATGTTACAGCTTGCCAGCTCCGGATAACAATATATTTTGATTATGATCTACATAATTTTAAAAGAACGAAGCTGCATTGCATGGATGGCAACCCCGTTTGCATTTCGTCTGGGTTATTTATTCTCCACTAGGAGGCTGGTCGGAAGGGATTAAGTTCCACGCGCCTGGTTGATGTTTGAACGTGGAGTTCGGCCGGCAGTCCGTCGATAAGTATAGCGTATAACACGCAGGTCTTATGGTCGCAATCCCAGCCAGACGGTTTCGCATGCCCGATCAGGCTTACTGATGCTTTCGGGATCAGTTGGTGGAATTGAATCTTGATACCGTAGATAACCACAGGCGCACTGCACACAGACCTCCCTTCGAAACAGTCGCCTGTGTGAGGATGCATTGACCATGCATAGACACCATTCAACACTCCCTGCACGTCGCCGAGATCCACAATCTCTCATACCTGTGTAACATGTAGTAAACTAGCTCAAATACGTGCATAAATTAGCATGGAAAATGAAAAACCTTGGAAGAGAAAAATATGGTAATTAGCCTCGGTATGTGATAATATGTACATTTGGTTCTGTTCTAGACCCCTCAGCGCCAAAGAAAAAAGTTTTCCGTGTTGGAGTGCTCTTCCCAACGTTCACCCTGTTTCTGAAACGTCCTGACATACAGGCTATTCTTGATCACCCAAGCCCTGCGACAGAAACGGAGCCGCATGTATATTCTTGATTATCTTGTCTCTCAAAAACCATCATCCGTCTCGGGTTTCCCAGTCTCGACGGATTTCCCTCTACCCGCGAGCACGGTCGCTCTCAGACCGCCAAACGCCATCACATCCCCAATCTTCTCAGCATTGCACAACAACATCACCAGTCGATCCAATCCGATCCCCCACCCCCCAGTAGGCGGCAGTCCCCACTCCAAAGCTCCAATGTAACTCTCATCTACAGGCATCTCCGGCAGCACTTGTTCCGCCTCCTCTAGCTTTTCCACAGATTGGTCGCTGTCATCAGCAGCGGAAACCCTGTACCCATTCTGCTCCACAAACTTCATCCGCTGCTGAAACGGCGAGTTCTCCTCCTCATACAGATTCGCAAGCTCCCTCCCCAACACGTAGAGCTCCGCACGGTGCGCCACCAGCTGATTGTCGCTGATCCGTCGGCTCGTCTTCGACAGCGGCGACAGACAAGCAGGTATATCCGTCACAAACGTGGGATTCACGCACACCGGCTCGATGTACTTGGACGACAGGTAGTCCAGGATCCCGGGTAATGTACAGTTCACCGGCCGACCAATACCAGCTTGGTCCACCATCGCTAGTAACCTCTGCTCCACGAGCGGCTCGTCTAAAATGGGGAGCTTCTGCCCAAGCCTTTCCTCGATACCACCGATGAAATCGATTTCTCGAAACGGTACGCGGACGCTAAAATGCGGATTCCGCACGGTAAGCCCCTTGACAGCCGGGAAATCCTGAAGCCTAGCCTTTTCGAACTCGTGGAACAGATCCACGAGCATAAGCGTCGTCCGTTGCTTCAACGTATCGATATTCGCATACGCTTCGTAAAACTCGCAAGAATAAAACTCAGGATTATGCGTGGCGTCAGCGTTCTCGTTTCTAAAATTAGGCCCGATCTCAAAGACACGATCGAGCCCGCCTATGACAAGACGTTTAAGCCATAACTCCGGTGCGATGCGTAGCTGTAGCTTGCGAGCATCCCCAAACACTCTTGACGCGGTTTCAAAGGGTTTCGCTGCCGCGCCACCTGACAATTCCGCGAGGATCGGTGTGGAAACTTCGGTGAACCCGTCAGAGAGAAGATAGCTACGAATCCAATTGATAACAAAGGATCTAGCTAGCAAGGTATGCAACGGGAATAAGTTAACCGCAAGATCCACATGCCGGTTTTGCGCCCTCTTCTCGACGTCTTCTAGCTCCGGAGGCGGTGTGTGTAGTGATGGAGCGAGCAGTTTGGGCAATTCGATCGGATACAGAGATATTTCTCCGGTCCTGGTCTTCCCCGGCCTACCCGTGACACCTGGAGGCGTGTATTTCGTTAGTCATGGTTGCCTGAAACAGACACAGCAGCAGAATTCTGTAAGAGATCGTCTGTTCTTACGTACCGATTATATCTCCCTTCTTGAGTTTATCGTAGGCTTTGGTGAATTCGTCAGATTGCACCGGGGTTCTCTTAAGGCTGCTCACAACCTGGACCTTGAAGCCGTGAGAGCTGATGTCGATGAATAACAGCTTGGACGAGGCTCTACGTATCGACTGGATCTTTCCTTCATCCTGCCCAAACACCGATAGTTAGGAAAACAAACGATGAAAATTCCAACATAAAAGGCCCGAAAAAACTCTTAAAATATTCCCAATCAGGATCAAACGTAACAGGCAAACGGACCGTATATGGATGCGATGTATTTGTCGTCTTCCAATTGAAATTCCGGCTGCAGATAGTGATACAATTCGCGGAATCTCTTAACGCTCAACCGTCGATCGAGATCCGGGATAATCCTGGGGTAATATTCCGATTCATCCCCGTTGTAAATCTCGTTCCATCGTTCTTCTACGACTTCGTTCTCGCGAGATTGAATCGCCAGAGGGCTAGCAGGTTTGTAGGTCGTCGCGTTGGTGTGCTGACCCCGTTTAGTTGTCCACCCGGCACATTTCTGCGAGCGTGTTCCCTGTAACTTTGTGGTAACCAGTAGGGAAGACTGACAACAGCAGAGTCGCCGGCCAGCAGTGACTCCATATCTAACCGGTAGTGACATCGCGAAGCAGACACCACACGTCTCTCAACCACGCTCCTGTCTCGTCTATCTTTTTTTCAAAAAATTGTTTCGGTTAGCGTATTGTCAAAAAAAGCTTTGTTGGATAGACAATTGAAGTGTAGATTGATTTGCTCGACTGTAAAAGATCAGAATTGAAAGCATGCGAAGCTTGTTCAAGTCACGCCCGGAAAACCAGGTCATTCGCAACGGTTCTTGATATTTGGTACTCATCATAAAGACATCGATAATAAACAATCAAGATTGAAAGAAACAATCGAAAATACATACCTTGAATCGACACCCGTCAATTACTCGTGTTCTGTTTTCTCGCGATGAGATTCGATGTATTCCGGTAGCAGTGTTGTGTTTTTCTTTGGAGCGTCGCCAACTTCTCGCCTTTTTAAATTTTTTCCCTTCCCCAGCAATCGATAAGGTCACGCGCTGTGTTGAACGAGCGAAAAAAGAACGAACCTTTCCACACGACCTCCAGAAACTTTGACGTCAACCATCCCGAGCCGGACATCGTCGAACCTCAACATCCCCAACTACCACCTCCCTCCCGAACCCTCAATCACACCACCCTGCAAAACCATCGAATATGTCCATGTTCGGCTTCGGCGGGGTCCAGGGCCCTTCGTCCGCCCAAAAGATCGCAGCAGCAGAAGCAGAACTCGAAATGGTAACAGACATGTTTAATCGGTACTTTACCTCTCCATCTCCTCCTACCCTTAGCTCTCCAATATAAGTTTACCTCCAACTAACCATGCGGCTTATAAAACCAGTCTCACGGGCTCCTGTTTCAAAAAATGCGTTCCAAAAGACTACCGCGAATCCGACCTGAACAAAGGCGAATCCGTCTGCCTGGATCGATGCGTCGCCAAATTCTTCGAGGTAAACGTTAAAGTAAGCGAACAGATGCAAAGCCAGGCTGCCTCGCGGCAGGGCGGTGCTCCAGGCGCCACCGGTGGCATGTTTGGGATGTAAAAGAAAGATACACCGTATTCGAAAATACCTCGTTACGCTTGCTCGCCTCATAATCCAAACCGACTTTAAATCATCAACTACAGGAAATCAAACATCCTGGTGCATCCGATTATAAGCCTTTACGCAGTACTCTACTTCCTCCCAATCTTTCCGCCAGCGGAATTGGAAACGGGGAGACTTGAACGATCTCGACTCTGGGACAGCTGGAGTAACTCACGCTTCAGGAAGCTTGTTTTGTATATACACCATAAAAAACGCAAAATCGACGTCTCATATCTGGACTGTTAAAAAAACGGGTGTTGGAGGTCGTTTCTACATGTACACTATCCGATACCACTTCCCTTCCGCACTGTACAGACCACATCATATCAGAACCGTTTGGTAAAAAGATTGAACCATCAAATAGTTTGCTTTTCGTAAACTTAAACGCTCATGCATGACGAATATAATAAAAGGGATCAAAGAAAAAGCTTTATACAATGTAGAACCGCAAAAAAGACCACCAACGTGTGCATGCGTGTGTGCATCCTACCTATTGCTACAAATATACCGACAACAGCTAGCTGCAAGCTATATACCAAAGAACGAACCCAAAGGAAAAAGCATACCACCTAGAAACCCGCAGGTGGCGGTACGCCAAAAGCTGGATTCCTCGCATCAAAACCGGGACCCTGAGCGCCAGGACCAGGAGGATGCGCGCCGCCATGTCCCTGAGGTTGCCCGTTCGGTCTCCTCTGCTCCTGCTGCTGTCGCTGCTGTCTCGCCTGTCTCTGATTCCTCACAAACACCAATACCGCAAGTGCGAGCATCGTCCCTAGAATCAACATGTTCTCCACAAACTCGTCCTCCGGTTCATCTCCGAAAAACTCATTCCCAGGATCACCGTGTGCTGACTTATCTCCGCCTTCGCCCTGGCCTACTCCGGCGTGCTCGTCCGCTTCAGGTACCTCGCCTGGCTTATTATGCGTGTACTGGGGTTTTTCATCCGAGAACCACCGTTTCATCCATTCTCTCACCGTCACTCTCTTCTTCGGCTCTGGATCAGATCCGATAGCGTTGATAGTACCGCCGCTGATAGTATTCCAGAAACTACGAGCTCGGAGCTTCAGAAGACTGAGCGTAACAGGCAGATAAGCTTCCGTATTCGTCTCTAGCGCTTGATCGTAATACCGTTTCGCCAGATGATAATCCTGCTCGACACCGATCCCGTTTTCGTGCATCCATCCTAGATTCCACAACGCCTGTGCGCTTTGTTGAAACTCCGAAGCCGCGATATAACACGCCGCCGCCTTCTCGCTGTCCGGTTCCGTTCCGACGCCCGTGAGATAATAATCTCCCATCTTGACATAACTGTCGATATTCTGTTGCTTTGCGCTTCTCGTCCAGTACACCAACGCCAGCTCTTGTTCCAACGCATCGTTTCGTTTTAATCGCCACCAGTCCAACGGGAATCGACTCTTCTGCTCGTCCAGAAGGTAGGCAACATTCGACTGTCCGCTTTCATAGCCCTGCTCGGCTGCCATCATGAATCCTAAGATAGCAGCCTCCTTATTGCCATTCTTATGCATACGGTGGGACCATTCCAACGGCGCCTGCAGTGCCTCCACCTTCTCCGCGACATGCTTGAAGTACAAAGTAGCCATCCCGCAGCTCCGCTCCCTTCCGTTACCTTGGTTGTTGATTTCAGCCAGATAATAATAGGCCTCCACTTCCCCGTGGCGAGTTGCGAGTTCAAACCACTTATTCGCAATCCCGTATTCGCCGCGATTGTAGAAGATTTTACCAATAGAGACCTGCGCCGGGCCGTAGTCGTCTTCAGCGGCTGTTTTATAGAGTTTCGTGGCCTTTTCCATGTTCTTCTCCAACCCTGCAAGGCCCTTTTCGTATAGATATGCCATGCCGTGCTGGGAAATAGTATCGGACTGGATATATCGTTAGCTTTATATCAGCTGCAATAGCCAATAGAAAAACTGGTACATACGTATTTCAGTCCTCGTACAAACCATCTCCTTGCGACAGCGTAATCCTGTTGAACAGCCTCGCCACGCATGTACATGCGACCAAGATACCCTGCAGCCTTCGAGCCAGTCTCGATAACGATATCAGAAGGATCTTTGACCTCCTTTCCATCCTTCGTCCACATCTTCTTCGCAAGCTGAAAGTACAAATCTCGGGCCTTCTTAAGATCCCGAGGAAGACCCCTCGGGCCGTCGTAGTACAATTTTGCAAGCTGTTGTGTGGCAGAAAGCTCACCCTTGTTGCTCAACAGTAATAGGTATTCGATAATGTCGTCCATAATAGAAAGAGATGACGCTTCGTTCGTTCTCTTAGCGATACGGCCGGTATGACCAAAACTTGCTCCTGCTCCGTAAGTTCCACCGAGCTCGTCCACGATCCTGTGGTTGTTGCGGGGGAGGTAGTATCCTCCCGGAGGACCGGAGCGATAGTAGTCGATAGCTTTATCGGCGACCCGTTTGTAGAAGAATGCGGCTTCCTCGCAGTTTCGTGGTGTACTAATCCCAGCGTGATAGCGATAGGCCAAAGTCATCTCCGATCTGGTATTGCCGCCGAGAGCCGCGAACGTGTGGTACAGTAAAGCCTGGGTTATCTTCTATCAGTTCCCAAACTTTTCATTGACGAGCCGTTGAATAAGGTACCTTCGATTGGTCTTTCTGTATGATACCGCCGTATCCAGTCGCATACATAAACGCAACCATATTCTGCGCGGTGCTGTTTCCAGTACGACTCGCCAATTCCTTATAGAACCCAAATGCCGTACCAGTATTTCGAGGGTGTGACCAATTGCCAAACTAAATCGCCATGCTGTATAAGCGTCAAGCCCTCAATATCTAGTCCAAGCGTGGTGAAGACCTACGAAATTCATCTCAGCGAGCAAGTATAGCGCATCCGGATTCTTAGACGGTATAGCCCTCTGCAACAACTGTACTGCATCTTGCAACGGCTTGCTCATCTGCGCCGGCCCGCCTCTAGTCTCCCCGTTGAGTGGTTCCTCCTGCGTTGGTACATTGGCAATGAACAACAGATCGAGAGCCTTTTGAAGGTAGTAGAGAAAAGTACGAAGGTAGAACGATGTCGTGTCTTTACGTTTCGATTGGGGCGATGGCTGCCGAATAGTTCTGAGAATCCTTAGAGCTTCATTGACATGTTTTTGGGCTAGAACGGTCCTGTATTAGCCCACAAACCCCTTCTATCCTCCACCAGATGATATTGAGGGGTAAAGGCCTACCATCATCAGACCCTGCATCGCCACGATTCCTAGATTCCGTATCGACATATGATCCATCATCTGGAGCGCCGAGTGGTAGTTGTACGTCTCCGTGCTCCTGCAGTACACATCAGCATCCCAAATTACCTCAATGGTTCAGACCAAGGTTTCTTACAGGAACGTGTTCTATCGCGTGAACGGCGATCGATAACGTTGAAAGAAACAGGACTGTATGGATGATCTAATATTAGCCGGAGAAATGCCTCGCACGACTCCCAACGTCAAAAGCCTACATATGTAAAAGATATACGGCCGCCTCCTCGTCATCGTGTCGGCTTTGGCGATGCCGTAGGATATCGATATATCGTCGCTTTTCGGCCTGCGAAATGACCACGCTCTCTCTCTCTCTTTCTCTCTCTTTCTCTGTACGTAAGCCGAAAACGCTCAACGCGGAATGGGCTACCGTTGTTGCTCGGGCATGAGATTCTAGGAGGTTCGTGTGTTTCTGGTATCGACGTATGATCGGAAAGTAGTTTGTTGGCACGCAATTTAGAGGTTCGGATGGTCGTCCATGAGTGAGGTACCGGTAGTTGTCGGTGTGATCATTACTAATGCTGCGGGTGGTGGTGGTTGTAGGCAACGGGGATACAAAGACGACACAGTAGCTACAATGCGGCTATTAAGAGTGGCACAACGGATATGACGTTCATCCCTACCCGCTACCCAACACATATTCCCAACCGCTATGCAGTATAGTGCATATAAGTTTACTGTCGGGATTCATTTAGACAAATCAAGGTACTTCGATGGTATCTTCAAAAGCTTAATTCTTGGACGTTAAATACAATTTCATTACACTAATAATATATATACTTCGCATGTAACTATGCCCCGTGCAGCTCCAAACTCCCAACATCCCATTCGCTCCTTGCTAAAATGCCCAAAGATAGCAATATATGCATTATCGCATCAAGATAGAATAGACTGCCCATGAGTAGACGAACTGCTGGTTCGGAAAGATCTCAACCTGCGCAATCCCAGCCTCTCCTGTGTCGGATCCGGTCTCTTGAATTTCACGCGATCATCGCTCTTGTGTTTGTGCTTCGAGATCTGTCTCCACCCATCTTCATCCCAAACCCACGTCTTCCCTCCCTGCAGCGTCCTTGTTTCCCCTTGCCATACAACTTCGCCGCTTGTTCCTTCAGGTGTCTGCACTTGAAGTTTACCACCTTTCTTCCACTTTACTGTAAATTTTCCGAGTTCCGAAGCATACCCTCCTTCCGCCCAGTCAAGATCGACAAAATGAGGTTCGATCTTCCAGGTATAGCCCATGGGAGAGGTGAATTTAATACCGAGAATCTCAGTAGAGATGACATAGGTAGGACCGGTGGACCATCCGTGGGCATGTGAGTTTCTGCCACTATAACCGTAGGCAGGGTATTCTGTGAAAATCAAGATTAGGACCAGGTATACTAGAAATATCTAGAGATTTACTTTCTACTTACGAATATTTCCATCAATTCTGAAGCCCTCGATAAAGGTACTGTTCGTCATTCCCTTGCCGTCGAGCATATAGCCCCACATCCGGCGAATTAGGTCCACGGCCGTCTGGTGCTCTTGAGCATAGCAATGAGCGATCAACTCAAAACTGCTAGCGAAAGGGGAGATTGTTCTCGGCATCTATATTCCAGGTTAGCCACCACTCCTACTCGTATACTTTAATATAACACCCGGCTTACCTCAACTGCAGGAGCGCCAAATTTATTCCATCTCTTCCTCAAGTTTTTGCTGATCTTTTTCGCCTGTACTAAATTAACCAGACCCTCTGCGAAAATCGCCCAGCTGTTTCCATCTTGTGGGTGGATATCACGCCTATTATCCATATTATCCATGAACAGCCCCCTCTTGTCGTCCCAAAAATCCTGGTAGTTCAACTCGATAGCATTCAAAACGTCATTTAAGAAACTAATCTCGTTCAGAGTCATGGACCCAGGACCCAGTATTTCTGCCAATTCCAGCGTCTTTTTCATAGTCAGATAGAATATCGCATTAGCCTCAGAATTGAAGCCTCCTTGTCCAGGTCTAAGCCAATCGGCCGATGACCAACACCAATAAAGTCCCCTGTACCGATTCCACCGTCTCAGCGAGGCGTTGAAGGCTCGCTTGTATTGGGACCAGTGTCTTGCTATCCACGTAACATCTCCAGAATATTGAACGTAGTTCCAAACGCCAAGCAAAGCGTGGAGATGGTATGTATCACTATACTCGCCGTAGAAGCCCATAGGAGGACCGGCGTATGGCATACCGCCATCTCGATACTGATGCTCAAAGAGAGTTTCTAGGGCATTCTTGATGCTGTCAAGATCGAAGGTCGACACTGCAATACCGGGAACCGCAATGGTCATATCCCCAGCGTAGACCATTCGGTCACGCTTTGCACCGTCCGTAGTAACCGAGCTGCCATTGCTGACAGTGAAGTTACTCGCCCAGGCACCTCGGGGAAAGTTGTTATGATCAACGCGGCGGTTGAAATCAACTAGCGAGCCACCTTCTTCCGGGTTTACTGTGGTGAGCTGAAGCGTGTAGGCACCAGCGTACCAGATTCGGTTCAGGAGCGTATCTGAGGAGTAGAAGTATCCGGTATATGCCTTAGGGTTCGCGAAATGAGGCATGGCCGCATAGGGGACGGACAGGTCGGTCAGGGTGAAGGATGGCGTGACGCCCGTGTAAGAAGAATTCTTGTTGATCCATACTGTCATGTACTTGAATGCACCCCGGACATAAATCCTGTCAAAGGTGTTGTTCCCCGCTACGATATCCTGATCAAGGGGTAAATCGAATTCGGTGCTGGTGGTAGCATCAGAGTGTTTGCCGATAAAGTTAGGCGATTCCGTGAAGCCGAACGAGAGTTTGAATGAATCCGTCGCGCTCTTTGTTAGGGTCGAGCTTTCGCCGATTGTCCAGCGGACACTAAACACGAGTATATCAGTCAGCGAACGGAATCTCAAGGCCGAGGCCATGATTTCTTACCGGCCAGCAATATTCTCCGCAAACTCATAGGTAATCAATGAACCGGGCGTTAAGGTGGTACTACCACCCTGCGTCAGGCCTTCGGGTGAAGTGACTTCTCCTTCGATTGCGTAGACCTTCAGCGGCCGAACTATCCTTCCAAGGGGCGCTTTATTGTATGCTTCCCATGGTCCCTTGAACAGTGGCTCGAAGCCGTGACCTTCGAACGCAAAGCCGGAAACTAGGCTACGCGCTGCGCAGAGATAAAGGAGAAGTGCAGACCGTAACATCATGAGAAGTTACGGTCTTGGGACTAAGTGTAAAAGGTGCGATATTTGGGAAGTATCAAAGCGAGAACTGGAAGCAGAGGATGAAAGGGCGGAGAAGAGGGTCAGAGGTACATGCAGGTAATCGGCTCGCCAAGGTTCAGGGAGGCTGGAGGCTGGGGATCAGACCCCGCTAATTCGGGACTCCTGTAAATGATATTTTGGGGGAAACGATACTTTGTACTCCATCTTCCACTCCACCAGCAGGATATCAAGCAACGAGACTACCCGGACCCGTCGTCTTCTTTATTAATATTGCTGTGCATATATGTAGCCCAGTTAGAGGTGTGAAAAAGTACTATCCACGAGACCATTCTTCCTTGTCAGCGAGTTGATACCAACGATAATATACTTAGTAATAAGACCGGCGATCAGAGCTAGATATGCTAGCAATCCATCGCGAGAGCAGATCAATGCTTCAACGTGGACTTGGAAAGCACTGGGATCACTTCTTCGGAAGAGAAGAGCGATATATCGACATACCGAATGTGCTTCGATGCAACGCGCTTGGGATGGCCCCATCGCGTGACCCGCCATCGAGAAGGTCACAACAGCTGTCGGAACAGCCTAGCGGGCTGCAGGCGCAAGAGTGCCGATTGGATACGGAAATCGTAACGAAAAGGCGTCTGCCCATACACATGTCTGATTAGTCAGCCAAATGTCGTGATTGACTTATATAAAGCCGTCGGGACACCCGAGAAGTCCTGAAAGGTTTTTTTTAAAACGGCAGAGACATGCTGATTGAGAATCAAACATTTAGATAAGAGAAATCTTGGTGAATTCAAGTGCAAGTGACTTCGGAGACAATTATACTATAAATACGTACTCACCAGACTCACCGCTACTGCGAGATCGGATATCGACGTTGGCACACCGCCGAGGTTATTTGATTGTAACGGCGCCGGCAGCATATTAACTTCGACAAATTTAGAACTCAGCAGTTGTACCAGATATCTGTGATTCTACTCTCGAAATGACATCTTTCACCTCCATCCCGATCCTTGACCTTTCTCTTGCTAGGTCACCGGACACTAAACCGGGCTTCCTTGAGGATCTTCGGCATGCACTAATCGAGGTTGTACCTTCCCTCTCTGTCGTTTTAACTTAAATTTATTTAACAGCGTTAAAATCCATCTACCGCTGTGACCATAACACCATACCTTCTTGATATATCGATATACTTATGGATCTGATATTTTAGGTCGGCTTCTTGTACCTCAGCAACACGGGTATCTCCGAGGGGTTGGTCGACCGGGTGAAGACGCTCGGTATCGAATTCTTTGACTTGCCCCAAGATGAGAAGCTGCGTCTTGAAATGAAGAATTGTACGTTCATTTAAACGTGCGGGTATGCATGGCCTTTGGTATTTCCGCAAAGTGCTGAAACTATCTTAATTGTAGCACCCCACTTTCTGGGATACTCAAGACTCGGAAATGAAATGTAAGTGAAACGATATCTAGACCGCTAGTGGCCTGTCCCTAAATACTTGGTAATTTTCTTAATTCTCTTCTATCTAGTACTCGGTTCGCGGTCGACTGGCGCGAGCAAATCGATATTGGCACAGAGCTACCCCCACCAAAACCAGATGATCCGACATATCGATATCTCGTCGGGCCCAACATATGGGTGAAAGAGGAACTTTTACCTGGCTTCAAGGCCACCTACCAGCAATATATGAAAGAAATGGCGGAGATGAGTCTCTTCTTCACTACTTTGATCGCCGAGGCAATTGGGTTGCCACCAGATGCTTTTGATAAGTACGAATGTGATCCCATAATCTAAAGAGTCAATTTAGTCACTCATATTAAGCTTATACACAGGTACTTCGAGGGTGACAAGGGCGATAAGCAGCAGCATAAACTCAAGATTGTGAAATATCCTGATTTGGGTGAACTCAAAGAGGGTACCGGACAAGGTAACCACCCGATCCAATTGAACAAACCAGAATCTCACATTCAAAAGATATCATTGTCGCCTTGGTACTGATTACTACATTTTTTGCAGGTGTGGGGCCGCACAAGGATTCTATGCTTTCATCCTATCTGTTACAAGTGACTTCTCACAAGGGCCTACAAGTTCAGAACGCCGAGGGTGTGTGGATCGACTGCCCACCTATCGTTGGTACCTTCGGTGAGTAGAAAAAATACGTCTCTACAATGTGAGAAGTTACGCTGTTTACTCATGTGATAATATCTAGTCGTTGCAATTGGACAAGGCATGGAGGCCATAACCCAGGGAGTCTGCACCTCAACTACCCATCGAGTGTTATCACCTGCGCCAGGCTCAGGCCCCAGGTTCTCCATCCCATTCTTTCAGGGTGTATCCTACGATGCCTCGTTTGAGGATATGGGAGTTCCCGAGAAAGTACTCGCTTTGAAACGACAAATAGTTAATGGGAATAAAGACTCTATTGAGTTTACCTTTAAGAAGGATCGGTGAGCTTATGTTACTTTCTCTATATCCCTTACCTCGATCACTAACAAAGGATACCTTTTTTACCTTGTAGATTTAAACATATCGGGGAAGCGACGCTTTTGAACAGAATTAAGAGTCATCCGGACGTTGGAGAAAAATACCATCCGGATCTTTTGGCTATGATTCGGGAGCGTGAGAGACAGGATGCTGAGGAGTTGGAGAGGCAAAAACAAGCTCGCGAAGAGCTTCAACTGAATGCAAGCAGTGAAATTGGCGTACATTAAAATGACCTCGGATCTTGTCTCGTAAACCAGAAGCTGAACGCGAACTCGGATCTGATGTTGGGACTTCATATGTATACAAAATATAGCACATACCGACAGTTGCGCGTAGCTACGATAAATAAAAGCGAGGCTAAAATAAAATGATTATAACACTGCAACTCCCGGAAATGCAAGTCCAAGCTCGAAATAATTATATTTTCATTGAAGACAACTTTAAAGTAGACTAGTAAGCTAATGTCAGAAAGTTACACAAAACCTAGAGAAACTTTGCCTGGTAAGGCTATGGGCTAATGCAAGCATTAGCCACAATATGCTGGTGGCGCGATGTGTTGAGGGCGCTGTGTTGTCGAAGCCCTGAGAATGTTTGTCACTAACAAGATTCCGTTTCCAGAAAGAGCAGTCACCACCAGCAAGTTTGGTGCTCGCCTAGCAAAGTTCGGAATCTCGAATTTTTGTACTTCTCAACACCAGCAACCACCATCAACGACAACATCACCAACATCCCTTACTAACCCTCCATATAAGCTCATATATTCAAGTAAGTTTTCACAGATTGAAGAATTTCTTTTGAAATAATTGCTAATCCGGATCCTAGGATGGGTATGTTTCTGCTCTTCGCTACTACCGTGTTTTCTGTTCGAGATTCAAGAAAGAGATGGACGACGAATAATTGCACAGTCCGACAATCGACACTCAAACGATAATAATTTCGACATTGCGAGATGAAGATGAATAGGGGCTTGGGATTTGAACGGAGATAATATTGGTGGCATTGAATTGAAGTGCTGATGGGTCGACTTCTATCACAGGTCGTCTCCAAGAATACCAGGTCATCGGCCGCAAGCTTCCATCGGAAACCGATGAGTCTCCAAGACTGTACCGCATGCGAATCTTCGCTGCCAACGATGTTGTCGCCAAGTCGAGATTCTGGTACTTTCTCAAGAAGCTCCGAAAGGTCAAGAAGAGCGCCGGAGAGATCGTTTCTTTGAACGTCGTATGTAACCCTACAACCTGATGGTACCCGGAGTGGTATAACGATAGATGGGTTAACGATAGTTGGTGTTATTCAATTTTAGATCCACGAGAAGCGTCCATTGAAGGTCAAGAACTTCGGTATCTGGGTTAGATACGACTCCCGCAGTGGTACCCACAACATGTACAAGGAGTACAGGACAATGTCGAGAACCGAGGCTGTCCACTCCCTCTACCAGGATATGGCTGCTCGACATCGCGCTAGATTCAGGTCGATCCACGTATGTTCACATCCAAGCTACACTTATACTATCCGTGTACCAAATACATCTGCTAACCATCAATCCAATAACAGATCCTCAAGGTAGCTGAGATCGAGAAGAACGCCGACATCAGACGCCCATACATCAAGCAGCTTCTCACCCCCGGCCTCAAGTTCCCTCTCCCACACCGTGCACCAGCCCGTGTCGCAAAGACCATCTTCGCTGCCAAGAGACCGAACACCTTCAGCTAAATGTTTACGCCATCCTGTTTTTCCTTCGCTTTTGTATATTTCCCTCTTCCTCTTACGTTTACATTATTATACCGGCATTATTCGTCCCATCCGCCTTGTTCCATTTTATCCGTCCATACAGTGTTTACTACCACCCGAGGGAATCTCATGGTCGCTTTTCCCCTGTTCTCTTTTTTCTTCTCTTACATAGGTTTGCTGGGGGCTATGGATCCGGTGTACTTTTTTAAATGCATTGATGATAGTCTCGGAAAGGACCAAAAAGAATATAATGATATCTTACGGAGAAACCATATTAGCCGGCTATGTGAACAAATTGTGAAACTTGTCGGGCTAACCCGACGTAAACCGCGAAATTGAGCTAGAAGACAGAGAGTAGAGTACAGTACTCGCTCTCTAGTGTTCATCTGTCGTAAAATACTATATACAAGTTAGATACCAAAACCGAACCTCTTGAATGAACAATTACAAAATTTAGGTCTTCAGTTGTAAACCCGTAAATCCACCAATATGGTATCTGTATCGGCCTATGAGAGATGGTGCATTCCACCATGACATCTCTGACGCTTGGTGTACGCTAAGCCAGGCGAAAGTTTTCGGCGACAACAAAATTTTTTGGCCGCAGCGACATCGGGTTACAAAACCGCGAAGCCTGACTCAAACCCCCCCTCCTTTCTCTCCCCTCCTTTCTCTCTTTAAAACATCTTATCTCAAGCCAGAATCTGTAAGTATTCTAACATCCTTCGATATTTTTTGTTTGCGCATGCAATTGAGCAATACCCTAACCATTTTTAGTCAATACCTGCCCAATTGAAGCCATGGCAGCCGTCCCGCTAATCCCCGCCTACGATTTTATCGCCCCACCAGCCACAGGTCTATCAATACAGTCGATATCCCACCTTGGCTGGATATTCCTCACCATCAAATCAGAAAATTACGCACAAGCTCTAGAATTTATTCCGAAAAATTTCGGGCTGTTCAACTTTCTCGCTGACGCATCATCACTCCCATCTGATATCGATCAAATCAAGGGCCTTCTCAACGTTGGAGCATCAAAAGTCATTACAAACGCCGAACAGCTCAGTTTACTCCGTGATCCGAAGTTACAGATCGATACAGAGAGGTTAATATTAGCTCTCGCCCAGGGAGATATTTCAGGCGGGGAATTAAAGATTACAGATGCATCCTTGGGAGTCTTTATTCCCAGTGTAACGGATGTTGGAGTTGTGCAAGGGTGGTTGAAGGAGTCTGAGACTGAGAACAGACCGCCAGTGTATATCTCATCTAAGGCAAAGTTAACACTCGAGCAAATATCTCAATTGACGCAGATTGACGCATCGGTTATAATCGAGTCTAAAGATTTAACGGTCGACGGTACCGAGACGGGGCTCGATGTAGGTGAGATTTATGCGTCAGGGTTGAAGAGTGATCGGAGTGATGGATTGTTTACTACGTTGGTTGTGGACGAACAGGGCGTGGCTTTGGGATTGGTGTACAGCAGCAAGGAGAGTATCA
The DNA here is from genome assembly GCA_036971405.1 of Orbilia quercus. NCBI lineage: Eukaryota > Fungi > Ascomycota > Orbiliomycetes > Orbiliales > Orbiliaceae > Orbilia > Orbilia quercus. The sequence goes on along the minus strand of JAJTUE010000007.1, from coordinate 1,471,644 downwards.
AGGAAAGTTTGAAGACGGGGTCTGGGGTATACCAGAGTAGGAAGAGGGGATTATGGTACAAAGGTGCGACGAGCGGAGCTACCCAGGAGCTGGTCAAGATAGATGTGGACTGCGATAGGGATTGTTTACGGTTTATGGTCAGGCAAAAGGGCAAGGGATTCTGTCACCTCGAGACTAGGACTTGCTTTGGTCCGTCTACCGGGATTGGGGCTCTACAGGCGACACTGCAATCAAGATTTACTTCCGCGCCAGAGGGTTCATATACTGCAAGACTGTTCAAGGATGCAGCTCTGCTCAAGGCGAAAATTATGGAGGAGGCAGAGGAACTTTGCGAGGCAAAGACAAAAGAGGATATTTCCTGGGAAGCTGCCGACCTCCTCTACTTTGCTCTGACAAAATGCGTCAGTACAGGTGTGAGCTTTGCAGATATCGAAAAGAATTTGGATGCAAAGAGCCTGAAGGTTGTTAGAAGGAAAGGCGATTCGAAGGAGAAGTGGACAAATGGAGCCAAAGCGCAAACTAATCCAGCTCCAGCTCCAGCTCCCGTTCCTGCACCCGCACCTGTGCAGAAGGACAGAACAGATCGAATCGAGATGAAACGATATTTCACTTCAGAGATATCACATGAAGAACTCGAGAATGTGCTAAAGCGGCCCTCGCAGAAATCCTCAGAGACAATCATGGGTATCGTTAATCCGATTATCAAGGCGGTCAAAGAGCAAGGCGACAAAGCGTTACTCGGATACACCCAAAAGTTCGACAGATGTCCAACCCTCACTTCGACTGTCCTAAAGGCCCCATACCCCAAGAACCTTATGAGGATAACCCCTGAAGTAAAGGCCGCCATCGACCTATCATACGATAACATTCTCAAATTCCATGCAGCCCAGAAAGAGACCAAGCCGTTGACGGTGGAGACCATGCCAGGGGTGCAGTGTTCTCGATTCGCGAGGCCAATCGAACGTGTTGGATTGTATATTCCGGGTGGCACCGCCGTGCTGCCCTCCACGGCACTTATGCTCGGTGTGCCAGCACTAGTGGCCGGATGCAAGACAATTGTCTTTGCATCTCCGCCTCGACCGGATGGCTCGATAACTCCGGAGATAGTGTATATCGCTCACCGGGTTGGCGCTGAGGCTATCGTCCTGGCGGGAGGTGCTCAAGCCGTGGCTGCACTTGCGTACGGCACCGAATCTGTTACAAAGGTGGATAAGATTCTCGGACCAGGTAATCAATTTGTGACAGCGGCAAAGATGGTGGTTTCAAACGACACTGGTGCTACGGTTAGCATTGACATGCCAGCTGGCCCTTCGGAAGTCTTGGTGATTGCAGACAAGACAGCGAATCCAGCATTCGTTGCTTCGGATCTACTTTCTCAAGCTGAGCACGGCGTTGACTCTCAAGTTGTGCTGATTGCGGTTGATCTGACGAATGAGCAATTGCGGGCCATCGATGACGAGCTCCATGCTCAGGCTCTGGCGCTGCCCCGTGTGGATATAATCCGTGGAGCTATTGATCACAGCGTTACAGTTGTCGTTGACAGTATCGAAAAGGCGTTCGAGGTGAGCAACCAATATGCACCAGAGCACTTAATTCTACAGATTGCAGATGCAAAGGCGTGTGTGGAGAATGTGCAGAACGCAGGGAGTGTCTTTATTGGCCCGTGGACTCCAGAGTCTGTGGGTGACTATAGCGCTGGTGTTAATCACAGTTTACGTAAGTGGCTCCAATCCCTATCTCGTGTCCCTGGCAGGCCAAAGGGCTGGCGCAGAAATACGATATCGGCTAACGCTTGCTTTTGCAGCTACGTACGGCTATGCGAAGCAGTACTCCGGAGTGAATCTGGCTACCTACGTCAAGCATATCACCAGCTCCGAGTTAAGTGCGGAAGGTCTGCGGAACCTTGGCAGTGCGGTTATGGACTTGGCAGCGGTGGAGGGTCTAGATGCGCACCGAATGGCGGTTAAGATCAGGCTCGATCATATGACGAAGACCTCGTCGTGATTACGAATCAAGTTAAAGGCCTGGAAGTAGTAATTTTGAACCAAAGATCACATTCTTACAATCGTACATCATTAGCTTACCTCTTTTGTGCTTGGAGTGCATGCATATTATCTTAAATCCTTTTTTTCGGCTCGGATGTAATTTCCCTTCTCCTTGCATACGCCGCAAAACTTGATTCTTGAAGCTGTGGGGTTTTTCATTGGCGGGTCAGACCTCCATCACAGAACTTGTTTTTTGCGTTGCGTTGGAAGGATCTCGTCGGTGGTCGCTGCTCAGCCCAAAGCTTGGGCCAACTCTAAAATCGACTCGTCCTGCTCAATAGCTCGACCAGACCTCCTGAACACCACGATATATACCGTCGAGCTCACTCTCCAGCTCCCGTACCACCCTCATCTAGCCAAAGGGTCCGGCCAGGAGGCCGTAGAGTTCCAGAACCATGAACAACCCGCAATACCACCCTGCGTACGCGCCGTCGCCGTCCTTCGTCCCCACCCCCAACCTATCTTCAACAATATCATTGGATGAGGAGGTCAAGCTCTACACCACGACGGCCCAGAGGTCGCTACACGAGTCCCTGGCCGATCTTTTCTCGATTATAGTCGCTCTAGACTTTCTCGAGAAGGCTTTTGTGAGGGATAGCATCAAGGAGCATGAGTACACACTAACGTGTTTTCGGCTGCTCGGCCAATATAAGACCATCCTCAGCAATGATGAAGTGAGTAAGGCCTTTGTGGATCTAGAAACTTTCAAGAGGGAATATGACGTAAGTGGCATTATACACACTGTCCTTTTTATACCGTTTTGTTTTATTTCTCTATGTTTCTTTTGATACCTTGGTTCTTGTTCCTATCTTTTTCCCTTGTCGCTCGAATTCGCTTGTTACATAGCGAGATATTAAAAACAAAAAATAAAAAAGTTGTGTTCCAGCCCTACCAGAGAATACACCCGCAGGTGTTCAACATCCCCTCTTGTACGCAGAGCCGGTTTCTTACATTAAACAAGGAATGGATAATACAAACATGGATTCAGATATTCCGCTCCTTTTTTTGTTTTTTCCTTTGCTTTCTTTCTCATGCTTTCTTGTTTCTGATGTGACACAGATCGAGTATCCCGCGGCTACATCACGCCTCAAAATCGGAGTACCCGCGACCTCCGAGCACCCATCACGAGGCGGCGGCGGCGATCATTCACAGGGCAACATGCCCAAGAATGGTATCACGGCAATCTTGGGCAAAACTCAGCCATCCAATGGCCCGTCGGCCAAAGCTGTTGCGGAGTGTACTCAGAACTTCATCACTTTCATGGACGCATTGTCTCTGGATTTCAAGGCAAAAGACCAGCTTCATCCTTTACTCTCCGAATTGATGAGCAGTCTTAATAATGTTTCCAACGGTGATTTTGAGGGAAGAGGACAACTAGTCAGCTGGTTGATCAAGCTGAATAGCATGAAGGCAACGGAGGAGATGGACAAGGAGGATGCCCGGCAGATGGCTTTTGATGTCGATAACGCGTATCAAGCTTTCTTTAGGACCCTGGAATAAAGAAGAATGGAATAAGACGGCAGTTCCCGGGCTCGTTTGTTTTGCACAAGCAGAAGCGCCCAGCTTTGACGAGCACAGTCGAGCTTCCTGTTTTTCGCAATTCGAATTATTTTTTGTTTTGCGGTTCGAAAAATCAACTGCATAGTGCGAATGACTTGTGAAAATGCCCCAGAAGATGATCAAGGGTACCCACAGATAGAAGGGGCTCTGGCCTCCATCTGTCTCTCAACGCCTTCCGCAAATGCAAAGGGACAAGAACCTCAAGGGACCTTGCTTTTTTCTCTCCAAGGATTCGCTGTAAGACTCGATCTTGCATGAGCGAGGGCGCCGGATTCCTGCAGGATAAAACCCGTTTCAGCAGGCCGCAGACGGTCTGCGTCCGGCTTGAAGTCAAGTGATTTGCGACTTCATCTCGCAGTCGTCCTTTTTTTTGGTTCTTTCAGGGATCGAGTGTAAGATTATAAAAATTTTATGACCGGATCCGGGGATATAAACCGGCAAGATATATCAATAGCCGCGCTGTCAGAATACGGGCTTCTTACGGTCCAGCACAGACATCGTCGTCGATTCATCTTACTCCCCAGGTATCATCTTGAGAAAGAAAAAACAAATTTTTTTGGTTGTTGGCCTCAAAAAGGACATTTGCAATTCTAATTAGGTGCGGAGCGGCTCAACCTACAAAGTTTCGACAACAATCCAACAGGTCCAAACGGCCACTTGTCTGTGCAGGGAGACCACGGGGAACGCTACCCCATCGGGTGAAAAAACCATTCTACAAGGATGGAATTCATTCTAGTTGGAATGCTTCCCTCTCGAGGTACCTGTGCCGCGCAATTACATGGGAAGGGCCTGCAGCACGACCCTCCACCACTAAGCTTTAGCTTCACGGCCTCGCAAAAAAAGGCACTAGAGCAATCCTCTATGCCGCCTGTTTCGCATGAACTCAAAAAGCCCAGGCGCGGTAGCGGCAGGGCACTCGAATTCGAACTTTAAACGGGTAAGACAGGAGGGAGATAGTCAGGAAACGTTTAAGCTCAGGCCTGTTTTCGCGGATCCCTTCGAATAAATTTACCCAGCTTGACAGGCGGATCAGACGGAACGGCTTGGGGATATTGCACGATTTGACGATCCAGCTTGCGTGTTTCCCTTCCGCCTGTCCCCTCTTTTGCACACCGTATTTAATTCCTTTCGCCTCACCAACGTCCACCCCACCACCCTGCACACCTTCGACAGGTTTGTGCATTAAAATAAATAAATAAATTCTGTCGAGACGGTTGGAGCGCCGAAGAGGTTGCAGAATATGCAAGCAAATGCAAACTGCACTCTGGAAAAAAGAAGGTCCGACGATAGCCTAACGAGCGAGCGCGCAGGCGGGACCATTCAAATCCTGCAGCCGTGTGCATGGTACTTGTACATCCGAAGCAGGAGGGAGATCAGTGAGCCAGCTATACGTACCTATATTTCGAAGGGAAACGGCAAAATGTATAGGTATTGTTTGTTCGTTCTCAAACGGACGATTCTCCTTCAGGTGCTGGAGAAAGAGAAAATAAAAGTAATATTGTGGCTCCAGAATTGCTAGCCGTGGAGGTTTCCTTTGTTTTCTTTTCTTTTTCACATCGGCGGATTTCGCTTCGGCCTATTCCCACAGTCCGCCTTCGCTTCTTTTTACCTCTGTGCCTCGTTTGGAGATATCTCAATTCAGATTAAGCATACGAAGGGGAGATTAGGAAAATCGGCTTTTTCAAGAGTGGTGTAGTTTTAATTATAGACGACGGTGATTAATACTTCCTTTGTTTTCTTTTCTCAGCGTCAGTGCTACGTTTCACTGAGAAGCAGCCTTGTCGCAACATGGTCGCTCTGTCGAGACCACGATTAGCTTTTAGAAAAAAACGGCAAACGGTAGCTTGATTAAACAATAGATAGGTATGATCCTAGCTTGTGTAATCGATCGATCATGTAGGCTACCCGTGCGAACCGGTAGCGGTCTAATATAGAAGCGATCTGACCGGCCGTTAGACATTCGAGAATTGTCGCGCCGTCACGGATAAAGACCACAAAAACCACCCCGGACCTAGTTAGACAGGTTGAGGGAAGAGAAAAATAGATTGGACAAAAAAAAGCCCGAGCAGGAAGACTAAAAATGAAACAAATCAAAAAACAGATTAAATTTCATTTTCTATTTAACCTATTTGTATTTCTTTTCTGATATATGGAGTTTAGCATATGGTGCGGGAAAGGAAATCCTCCGTTTCGAGTTTTTGTTTTCTTTTTCAAATATAGCTGGACCGGTGGAGTTTACAGACTTCCTTTCCCATGAGCTTGCAAAGCTTGCTCGACACCTTGCTTCAGCAGACAGGGAACGGATAAATCCATGGGTTTGTTTTCTGGATTGGCATAGTTGATTGATTGATTGATTTGATTGATTGAATTCTCTAACCGACGATGCTGACACTTGTGTCATCATCACCTGTATGAACTCTTTCCGGTCCCTTGCTTCCCGAGCTCGAGCTAAGTAAACTAGTCCGAGCAATGTCCGTTTAGCTAGGGTGGTGGCATCGATGGTATAGCATGCAATTGCCAGGAAGAACAGTGAAACTTTTCAATTAATTCGCGACAGAATTTTTGTGTAAAAAATTTCTTTTCTCTCTAAGTAAAATGATATCATGACATCAAAAAAAACACCCTTGGATTTCAAATTTCAGGCACGCAAGGAATCAAAGTTTAAAAGGAAAACATCCAAAAAAGAAGGCTTTTTTTTGTCTTTTGGTAGCAGAACCCCATGTAATGAAAATAAAATAAAAACGTATACCATGAGCATGCGAATCAACAAAGTCGCGCCGACATTTCAATTTTAGGGGGGGGGTTAGTCGTTTCCCATGAAAAGAAATGAAGAAAAACGAAAAAAACGAAAAGGCATCCGAACCCGCGCCCAGAAGAAGAAGCCAAGACATATCATGTCGTGATATTATAATCCATATAAAAAAATTAAAGAAAAGTAAAA
>JAJTUE010000006.1:2289193-2378462 GCA_036971405.1 Orbilia quercus | reverse complement strand
CACTATAAGGAAAAGAACCCTTTACAATTTATTCAAATTATAAGAATCTTACCTTTTTCCTATTTACAAAAAAACTTAGCTAATAATAAATACAATATTAGGAAACCTTTAGCAAATATAATATAAAAATTATTTATTATAAAAAAAAAGATAATACCTTAACTAACGCTATCAGCAAACAACTTGATTTGATTAAAAGTATATAACTAGATAAAAGAACTATCTTTATAAAATAATTTTATAAAGATATTATTATTAATTAATTATTAAATATCACTTCGCATACTTTAAATAATATATTTATGAAGGAATTAAAATAAAGTTACAAAAATTATCCTATAATTTAATAAATCTTAGTAAACAACCCTAATCAACCTGATTATTTTATAATCGAAAACAGAATCATTCTATTTAGAGACCTACACTATATTTTGACAAAAATCTTATAAAATTAACTTATTAAATAATATTATAACATCTTTACCTACAGATATTTAAGAATAGAACGAATTTAAGAATTTATCATGAAAACATACTTCTAGCTTTAGATACAATAATATATAAAAAATTATATTAAAATTTATAATATATATTTATATAATAAGCTTATTCAATATTTCTTTTATAATAAAATATAACTATATAACGCTCCTATAGCACTATTCTAAGTTATATCCTATAATTTTATACAAAGAATATTAAAATCAAAAGACCTTTTTACAAATACTATATATAACGAAATTCTGGTAATTATTAGTAAATTTAGCAAAATAGTTATTCTAGAATTCTGGAATTTATTATAAACAACTCAATAGCTCGAATATATTTATAACAAGTAAATTTTTAACTAATACAGAACCCAGATAAAATATATCTATAATAGAGATATCCTATTCTTTAGTAAATTCTGGAACTTAATTAGAAATTAAACTAAAACCAAACTTAATATCGCTACTAAAAAATATGCCCAGACTGACAAAGCTATTAAATAAATTATTCAAATTATTAAAATATAATTACATAATTTTCTTAATATTATATAAAATAATTAAATAAAACTATTATTAAGCTTTAAATTTACTTATAATATATTAAAAATACTCTACTACTAAATATATACTTTATAAAGTATTTAAAAAATAGAACCCTACCGTAATCTTACCACTTATTCTATTTAAAGAAATAATACCGGAAGTAAACTTATATATCAAATAAATAAAGAATCTATATACAAACCTTCAAAAAAATCTTTAATTCACTACCGAATAAATAGCTTACTATTATAATAAAAAACATATATAAACCCCACTTCTAAAAGAAAAAGATAAAGTATATTTGTTTATTAAATATATCAAAAAAAAAGAACACCTTAGTAAAAAACTCGATTACTAAAAATATAAACCCTTTATAGTTATAAAAAAACTCAGCCCAAATACTTTCAAACTAGATATCCCCGGATTTATAAAAATCTACCTAATATTCTATATATCTCTTCTAGAACCAGCCCTATTAAGATTAAAAGAAGATCTTAATAATAATAAACTAGAATTCAAAGATTATACTAAGTACGAAGTCGAAAAAATTCTAGATAAACCTAACTTAAATAATAAATACTTAATTAGATAATCATCCCTATATAAACTTTAAAATAATTTATAGATAACAAAAGAAAATATCTCACCTGAACTTATTTAATAATTCATTTAATAAAAAATAAACACCACTCTAAAGAAATAAGGAAGACCCCAGAAGCTCTAGCAAGCTAGAAGCAACCTCTGAATCACCCTAATAAAAAGATCAGCTTTAAAATATAAAAAATCAAAAACAGAATCACTTACATTAGCGTAATAAAACTACATATATAGAAACTTCTTTAATTAAAAGTATACTCCAGTTCTAATAACCCTTTTTCCATATCCAACCACTTTTCATATTCAGATAAACCCATAAATTTATCGTGACACTTAATATAACAAATCATATTAATCACGGATACTAATAACTCCTACTAAGCAGAAAAACAAGAAAAACATATAAAAAGTATAATAAATAATAAAGAAAAAAAAAAAAGAAACTTACTAAATAAAACTCTACAATCCTTTTTATATAAAAAATTAAAAAATCTATATTATTATATAAAGACTATCAACCCTATATAACCAAACTACATCCAAAACCGGCACATCAATAAAAAGGATATAATCTTTCTTATCAAAGTAAAAAAAAAATATTATTATTATACAAAAACTATATTACCAAATAATTTTTAACAGATTCTTTCTATTTCTTCCTTAGTAATAACGATACTTACATTATTCTATAATTCTACTTATTCCCACCCTCCTAATTTAACAAACTCCCCTTATAGATAATAGCTTCTAAATATCTACCTTTTAAAATCTTTAATTCTTTTCTCTTCCGAAATAACCTTACAGAAACTTCCAACGACTTTACTTACAATTCAGATAACTTAGTCTATAACTCAATCTACTCATCCTCGATAACTTTAACTTCCCGCTCTTTTTATCCAACTAACGACCTAAACGCTCTATTAAAAGAAATATCAGTAAAATACACCCAAATATTCAGAAAAAAAACACTTACAAGCGCTAACTACACAAACCCTCCACCTATTCTAGGTACAAATAAAATAATTCTAATATCCTAACATAAAGACATAAAAGTGATTATTACAAGTACAATACTCATAAGAAAAAAAAGCTAGAATCCCAGATATTTCGATATAATCAGTAAAAATATTCCGATATTAATAAGAAAACTTCTTTTAACGCCTTTCCGCTAATATTAATATTAATTTTGAAAAATATATTAATTATCCCTTCTTAAAGAAGAACTTTTTCAAGTCTAAGTTTTTTTTTTAAAATCCCAAATTATATACTACCTTTTATACAATTCTTACTTATATTATTAAATCCCCTTTACCAAACTTTATACCACTCCTCAGAAGATCAACGACTATACAAATTCTAATCCTAAAAAAGAAAAGAATAATATTATAAACTCCTAATCTTAACAAGTATAAATACCTATATCTTAATCTATGCTACCATATTCCCCATTATACACTGAACTGATGTTTATTAATTTCTCTAACCTCTATTACACGAAACCCTATATTACGTAATATACAAGCATACGAGTATATACGATATACAAGCATACGAGAAATGCAAGCTTGCGAGTAAGCGACTAAGTAAGCATACGAGTATTTATACCATACAAGCAATTATATTTATATAAAATTTATTATATATATATACTATTATTAAAACTAATAAAGATTCTTGTTTTTATTTAGAATCTTCATCAGTTAACTTAAAGAGATATTTAGTACACTTAATAAAATACTACTTTATTAGTTACATACTCTACTTATTCTATTATAATATGTGCGACGATATATTTCTACATCCGAGGATAAAGTTATCTTAGGATAAAGGAGTCAAACGTGGAAGTTAAACATAACGAGTTCTAGATATACCAGCTAGCCTTAGTGGTATAGAAGGAAGTGTAACAATATATATATAATAAATTTTATACAAATATAATTACTCACATATTATAAATATTCATATACTTACTTAGTTATTTACTCGTAAGCTCATATTTCTTATATACTCGCATATTATACATGCTCGTATGCTCGCATATCACATGATATAGGGTTTCGTGCGATAGAGGTCAGGTAAATCAGTAAACATAGGTTTAATAACATAAAATGGGGAACATGGTAGCGTAAATCAAGGTATAGGTATTTGTGCTGTTAAGACTAGGAGTCTGTAACATTAACTGAAGATATTACTTAATCTTTAGAATGTTTTTAGTAATAAAATATTCTATTTGGTTTTTGGTTACAGAGTTTAAATTATATGCAGGGGGGATTATATAGGCGTTTTATAGGTTTATATAATTATAAAATTATTTACCAGTTAATTTTGTAAAATTTTTTATTAATTTTACTATAGAATAATTCCTATATAGGATATTCTTTATTTAATTTATTTAGTATTGTATAAAATTGGTTTTTATTTATTAAATATTTATATTGACTTGAATACTTAGAATAAAATATATTCTTATGAAGATGATAGTAATACTAATATAGAGGTTAACTTTGAAAAAAAAGAAGAAGTTTAAATAATTCTTAAAATAATTTATACAGGCTTGGTAGGGTATATAATATAGTACTTTAATATTATCAGGATAGGTGAGATAGAGCTGGATGGAAGGCCTTTATTCTACGGGTTTAAGGTGTTATGTTTTTTTCCTGATGTCCTTTTATAAAATAAAATAGCTTTTTTAAGATATAGCAGTTTTTTTAGGATAGAATAGCCTTTTTAGAATAAAACAGTCTTCTTAAAATAAAGCGGTTTTTTTAGGACCTATCTGACCATATTGCTATCCAGAATAGGTTTTAAGGACGTTAAGAGAATGTGTTTTTTTCCTGATGAGAATTCTGTATAATTTTTTTATAAAATAGAGTGGCTGTTTTAAAATAAAGTGGTTTTTTTTTTAAAATAAAATAACTTCTTTAAGATAGAACGGCCTTTTTATAAAGTTAAGATTTCTTAGTACCCATCTAACCATATTACTATCCAGGATAGGTTTTAAGGGCGTCAAGAGAATGTGTTTTTTCCTGATGTAAAAATACATAAAAACCTATTATTATTATATTAATAAATTCATGTTATAATCATTTTAAGTAGTTACTACCTGAATTCCATAATGCTTACCAGAAAATATAAAGTGACTTGCTGCCGGCAAAATCCCTGAAAAGGAAGTACAGGACTGTTGTACAGCGAATTTTCTGTCAAGCAATATAGCAAGAAGTCAAAGAAATGGGTGGAGATCATCGCAGAAAACGAATACCGTGCTAAAGAGGCATCGATTTTTACTCAGAAGTTTTCGATTATTTGATCAATCTGCGTTAAAACAATCGTTCTTTTCAGTTGCTACTATGCCGTTTACGATATACCGAAAGGGACGATTCATCCCTATCATTCAAACGATCATTTATATAGGTGGTAGCACGCCTCTCTTTTCGTTACGCTCCTGTTTCGGCTAGCAGTGTAGTACTAGTATGAGAAATAGAAAAACTGGCTTTCTCTCAAATTCGTTGATAAAAGTATCGAAAGATACTTGAGAGACAGGTCATGATCCTGGAGGATAATTGAATCCACTACTCATGCTGCCGAGGCTATCCGCTTGCTCAAGTAAGTTATTGACGTTTATTTTTAATTGTTTGTGCCTTGTCTGGTCCGGGAATCAACTTGTTTATTCAAAGATATCAGCTATAGGTGTAACTCTATTAATTTCAATTGAGCTGGACCATTAACAGAAGATTTCTAATAAATGGGGTACATGCATATAATTATTTTCAAATTTAGATATAAATTAAAAAACTATCTTAAATCAAGCAGAAAACAAATTCAATAAGAATAAAAAATATTTCTTGATATGCAAATCAGCTGGTACAATCAGCATAAAGAATACTGGCTGAACTCCTCAAGCGCTGAATGAATTGTTGCAGATATATATTCGCACCCCTCAAAGAACCTTTATGGACAAGTTCGATCGTTTCTTTTCATTCCGCTTTAGGGTACCGCCTTCGATCGTATACACGATAATATCATCGCCATCAAACACCTTCTCAGTAGGACTCGCAGTTGGTGTAGGGAAATGGTCGGGGCCCTCTGGGAAATTTGCAGCCCGTTTTCTCCGTTGCCATCGAAACAGGAAGAAGAGGAGGAAGCCAACAAAGATGGTTCCAACAGTGACACCGAGACCGACACCTGCTTTTGCTCCGGTGGACAGTCCGTCTGGTTTCGATGGGTCTATATCGACCTGCGAGGCGGCAGACGGTATACTTGATCCGCTATATGATGTTGGTATGATTGCGAGGGGTTGTGATGTTGCCACTGTAGGGACTGCGGAGCGGGCTATTGATGAAACCGGTGATGTTTTTGTAATTGGAGATTTAATTGGAGTTGAAGTAGTTGGACCGCTCGATGAAGGTGCCACGCTTTCATTCGACGGAGCCCATAAATAGGGACCCCAGACATCTGGATATCCGACCGCGTCGCAGTATTTGTCTACCGCGTTTTGAATTGCTAAGCGTTGTAATTAATCGAGAGTTAGCCCGGACTCTCACATTGTTGGCAATAGCGGGTGAGGAGTAAAAAAATTATACCAATGCGATCTTGGTCATTGCAAGAACCTAAAAGGCACTGTGCCGTTGCTGGCCAGATGCCCGCGAATGTCAATCGTTCGCAAAAGCCGTCGTAGGCAGTTATGCAAGTATCCTAAAGAGTAACACAGCGATACCGGTCAACAAAGCAGGCTCGAAGTTATAAAAAAAATGTGTCAAAAATAATCTGGGTCACCAAAAAGGGGCTGTACAGCGCAAGACCATTTTGTGAGGACTGGTAACGCAGGTGTTGGCATGGCCGCAAGTTGTTTTATCGCATATAGAATCAAGAATGAAAAGCGTTTTTTGGTGACCGACGTTTCATCTGAGAATTTGTACAGGAAGAGGCTAGAAGATCGGATGGTCAATCAATTGGAGGCACCCCTTAAGGGGATTATATTGAGAGGACATGTCCATGCATGCGCATGTTTACCACGCGCCGGGAGTACGGCTGTTTCGCAATTCGAAGCGAAATTGAGCCCTGATTTGGACGCCGCAAAAATCATGCCGTCTGTGGCTGTGCACTCGTGGAGTATTATGGAGATGATGGTTTATGATGAGGCTGGTCCCTGTCCTGGTCGAATAGTCTATTGTATGTACGAGAGTCGTCCGCGTCCGTGAGATTCAGGGCCTGCGGCATCTGTCACCAACACATGGCTCGATCCGCTGACAGCCCCTGGACCGTGTCTTCGCTTACCCAAAGACAAGGTTCCTCGAACCTCAACAACTTTATATCAGAGGTGCCTCCACCCCAACCAGACCATACACATTGCGTTATCTTAGAGCTATAGATCGAGTCTCTGGCTTCCACACCATAAATAAAATACATACCCCCGTTCGTAAGCACAAAACACATACTAGCTGTATCACATCCTTATCTTATCGTCAACTTTTCTACCCTTCCTTCGTTACCAACATGCGGGATCCTCTGCTGCCCTGTCCGGAAGCCGTCGTCAAAGCCATAACGCCGATATGCGACTTCCTTGGTTTCAAGACGCTCCCAATCCACTTTCACGAGGTCGCCGGTGCCTTTTTATTCTATCACGTCACCAATATCTATCTTTCACCCTTGATATCGTCACTTCTATTCCCACGCACGTACCGGTCTCTTACCAAGAGAAACCAAATCAACTGGGATATACATGTCGTCTCACTGGTTCAGAGCACTCTTATATGTGTAATATCGCTCTATGCGATGGCTATCGACGAAGACCGGTCGGCCATGGACGCGAATCAGAGAGTATGGGGTTATACTGGCCTCCTTGGGATGGTACAAGCCCTCGGGGCTGGATACTTCCTTTGGGACCTGATGGTCAGCACACAACACCTGAGTATCTTCGGCCCCGGTCTTCTCGCACACGCTATATGCGCCTTGTGCGTCTTCTCCCTAGGATTTGTATGAACGAGCGCCTTCTCTCTTGGGCCGTCATTCGAACTCTTTACTAACTTGTGTTCTGTTTAGCGACCCTTTGTTAACTATTACGCCCCGACATTTCTTCTATACGAATTGTCTTCTCCTTTCTTGAATTTCCATTGGTTCATGGATAAGTTAGAGATGACAGGCTCCAGCTTACAACTTATAAATGGAATCTGTCTCCTCGTGGCCTTTTTTTCTTGTCGGCTCGTCTATGGAACATATTCGTCCTTTCGAGTGGGCCTTGATATCTATAATGCATGGAATGCTCCACCAGCCGAGATAATCGCCCAAGGCCGAGAAGTGCCCGCATGGCTAGGACTTTCTTACATTACAAGCAACCTCATATTGCATTTCCTGAATTTCTATTGGTTTGGGAAAATGATTGATGCCCTTCGAAGGAGATTCGATTCTGCGGCGAAACCTGGACAGCAGAAGTTAAACAACATCGATAAGGCACCTGAGGTCAACGTGGAGGGAACTGAGCTTAAAATCCCAGCCACGGGCACCCAAATTCCGGGTAACGCTCGACAACGGAAGCAATCTTAGCAATAGTGATACTGGGTTGAATTGGTTTGTTATGTCACAATAAACAAAGCCATACTCGCACTCGAGATTTTCCCAAAACGACTCGATGCCTTTCGCTTGTTGTGCACCGAAGATATTCTCGTCACAAGCGCCAGGAGGGACACAATTGGGAAATGTTGATTGGTTTAAGGATTGGGTTAGAATCATGGATGGATATAGGAACGCTGGATTCTGTTTGCTTTCCTGTGTGTACCACGGGGAATTATCATACTGAGTTCCTGGGTATCACAGATGGATAGTGTATCCAAGTCGCATAGCCGGTCTTCATTATTGTTTTTGTTTGTTGGTATTGCTTAGAAGCAAGTTAACCAGGAATGAGTAATAAAGAATGCGTTTAAGTACTTAGGTACTTAAGCCTTTACCTTCTCGTTATTGGGTCTAGGTACATATATCCTACATACATAATAAGTACTTAGATATCGAGTGCGTACCTACCTACGGTAGGTAAGGATTCGAGCGCGGACCCATAGCGAGCTTGACAAGTAAACCAGATTAAGTCGTTGGTGACCCCAACCTTTCTCTCAATTGCCACAAAGATGTCTGAAGAATATTTTAAATGTTGTAATCGGGACTATTTTGTCAGGGAAAATATTTTTCCAAAAAAAATTACGAATACAACAGGATGTCACCGTCGAGGCCGGTGTAAATCGGGGAAATGAAAGAAGAAGGATATTCTTAACGTACGCAGTTAGAGCCCTTTAGAAACGATAGGTATACAGAGTCCGGCTCTGCGCTGTAAAAGTCGTGTTTTACGCCGAGGCTCAGAGCCGCCTATCTGGTTACGGTGTGTACAGGATATAATTCTTATTGTTTAAGTACATACCTAACTTACTTATATAGTAGCTACCTAGATACCAGTCTCGTACCAGACAACGCCCAGAAATCCTGTATGAATACAGGAACGCAAATTGAGCATTTTACGCTCTGCGGTCGAACATTTCTGTGCTCGACTGGTCTCAGATTAAGTACTTGGGATACTTTGAATTCACGGTGTGCCCTCCGCGTTGTACCCAGGACTTCTATACTTACTAAGTAAGTATCTACCTCTTACTTACTTACTTCCTACCAAGTAAATAGTCTAAGAATAAAGCAAGCAAGTTTCGGCAACCGAGTAATCTTCGGAAAGTGCGCTTGACTCTGGTCTTTTTGCGAGCAAACAAGATAATACAATGTTGCTTAATTAAATTCCCCCAGACCCTAATATTCTGAATGCCAGGGCTCAAATGATATGATGCAAACATCGCGCGGTGGACATATGAAGTAAGCTTACTGAATAGCTATTTCGATATATCTAAGGCCGCCTACCTCTTACTTCAGTACTGCTGCTTCTTAAATACTAAATTGATCATAAACTCGAGTTTTCCACAAGATACCATAGAGCCAATCATGGTATTCCAATATTTTGCCATGGCGCCAAGGAAATTTTATGATATCCTGACCGATGTTGCCAAGAACGGTATTTATTTTGTTTTGGGGAAGAAGAAATCGGCTGCTTTTCTGTTTTGAAAAGAGTGCCACCTCACTTTGCATCAATAGCATCCAAAAACACAAATTCGCAAACAAAGAGTTCAAGACGAGAGAACCATCAACCATCCTTTCGTATACGACACCGGCAATCCGCTTCTAATCATCAAATTACCCATCTACACCCTTTGGTTCAATCTTGGCCTCCGACGTGAACCCTATTGCGCGTTACCCAGCTGACGTTATCAGCTCTAACGCGACGGGCTCCAGTGTTCATCAATCATATCGCTCAGAATATGGGGATACCAACATACCGAATGACTATCTATCAGTAAAGTACCAATCGATACGATCATTTGAATTAGGGTCTCTTCCGCACTCAACACTTCGGAACCATCCAACTAAGGGATACAAGACCGGAGGTTGTTGCCACTGCCGTCTAAGAAATAGCCACCCTTGAGCCGGCATTTCGACCTACACGTGCGATAAACATGTCCCCAAATCCATCAGTTACAATGCGACTCGCCAAAATCAACCTCATACGGAAAACTGGATTTGTTCCCGGAACAGCGAATCATGCGCCGGTGTTCTCATCAGAGAAAAAGGCTGTTGGCGCGTTTTGGTATATCAAGGAAGAGTTAGACGATGAAAAGGTTTGTTTCCAATTGAAATGTATGAAGCCGTGGACTTTCACGCGTGCTTATCAAAACTTCTTACCTAGGCTAGAAGGATAGCGAGAGCCAAACAAATCGATGGCTACCGTGGTAATATCTTTTATGGATCTGCCGAAAATATCTGGAAAAAGGTAACTATGGGGATGTTAAAACATTGCTTGGGGACAAAGCTGACAGTTTTCTCTTTTTTGAATATATTCTAGACATCTACTAGCCAGGATTTCCTGGAGAATGGTGGAGGGAAGAATAATCCGAAGAAGCACCCTGAAGCACAACTAGAAAGCTTCATTGGCCGATCTTATGGACTTCTGTCGGATGAAGAGGTCGAAGACGAACATGATACCGACAACATGAATCAGGATCAGATTTTACCTTTACACAAAAGCTACATGCCAACGGAGAAACAACAAGACCCTTTGTCACCACCACTTTCTCCTGCACAAGCAAACGCTTTGCAAGTATCCTTGCACGACAAGGATGATCACACGCCCCCGATGCCTGGCTCTTTTATTTTCGAGGAAGAATCGCCCGCATCACCAAGTTTCTCGTCTAGCCTGACAGAATCGATTCCAAACATACCGGATTTCCTATATTCGACACCTAGCCGACCATCTTATGTCAATCCGGGACTAGCCCTGGAACCTCGATACGATGCAACATCACCACTCCCCCAACATGCCAGGTTCGATATGACACCGAGGCAGTTGGCTGCCTTTTCGCGGAGGAAGCAAGAATTTGAAAGGTTGATCGAACGACCGTCGACACCTTCCGTTCTGAGTGATGCAGGAACTGATGATTGGAATGCATCAGAGAAAGAGAAAGCCGAACGTGAAAGACGAAGGCGAGATCTTCAGAAATTCCGTCTGGAAAGACAAAGGCGGTTGCGATTCGAAAATCGACCCGCGAGTGACGAGATCGTAAACCAAAATAAGAAGCGACCCCACGACGCATTCGACCTAATGGATCTTGAATTACAACCCGAAGAAAATGTTTCAAAGAGAAGCCGATCATCTGAAATTTTTGCTCGGGCTTTGGACTCCGAAGTTCGACGTGAACCAAACCTACCTGTCTTCGCATCAGATTCTCAAGATATAGCCACTAGTAATGGTGATTCGGTAATGATAAATTCACCAGGTACATCTCAGGCTCAAAATTCCCAAGAGGCCTCAGAAGTATACGAACAGACACCAAACAACACATATGGCGCACCTACACCTTCTCCATCGCCTCCACTTTTCTCAGAAAACAATATTTTGAAGCATTCCAAGCAACCCCATATCCCAAAGGTACCATCCGGTCTGCGAAAAGCCACCAATATCTCGAGTTCTCCAGCTACTTCTCCCTTGAAAGGACCCCAAAGGTTGCGTGACCACAGTACAAGGCCTACAAAAGATGCGGAGCACCGCACAAGGGCTGTGGTTGATTCTGTAAGTCTAACCCCTTTCAACCGGTACGCGTCGAAGTTCTTCTGACGAAGTTATGTTTGTAGTTTTTCAAGACGTCATACTCGACTTTCGAATTTCCTCCTCTTATGAATTCGTTCGCCGCGCGGGCTGAGCCAGCGCTTTGCAGAGAAATCTCAAAATACTTCCAAGCAACATCTGCCTGATTCTTCGTGGCATCAGCCGGCAGCGAGCGAGAGCATAAAATCTCATTTCTTTCTTTATTTCTTTATCTTTTTGGACATGTTATGAATGAAACCCGGGGATTAGATATGTAGCTTTGGTCGTAGCCTCGATTTTGGACCCGTTTCTTTTCTCTTCCTCTTATATAAGTATATATCACCTCGCAGTGCATTAATATTTGATGTTTCTGGGTTTCTGGCGTTGCTGGGCGATTTCCTCTTCTATACCTTCGATTTCTAATTTGGGACTCTGAGCCAGAGGTACATATAGGTACACATTCTTTTCACTTTGTCTAGGCACTTCTTCCTTGCGACATGGAGGGCACCAATGCTGTTATTGTATTTAACCTGATGCCTAGCTCGGGGGGTTCTGCTTGAAGGATATCCTCTGAGTACCCGTTACTCAGAATTAAACCCGTAGAGCAAATCAAATGGCTTTGTGAGCATGACTACATGCGCTGCACCTGTGTCCCAAAGGAGTTGTCTTGTGATTGCAGATTCTGCCAAGGCTTTATGACAATGCCAAGGCACAAATAAAACCTTGCGCTTGAAGTTGAGGGGTGAAATCAGCCCTCATCTCGGGGAACGACACATCTGTTTTTAAAGCGCTGCTGGGGATCCAGTGTTCTAGCAAACCTCACCCCCTCCATGCACCACTAGAGGGCCTCCGACTGGTCCGAGATTCAAATCCATGACGGCCTAATATATGCCTGGGGTTCTTGCTAACTGATGTTACCAGATGTAATATCTCAACTTGAAGGACCTGCGTATCCAACATATCCGTACTCTTCCGAAATCTCACACAAGCTTCGAACGTTTTACAACATGGCGCATCATCCCCAGGAATCAGGCGTCGCCTCCTCTCCACCGACCCAAGTTATCCCCAATATCCCCGAGGTTACAAAAACATCTCCTCCCCCGCCCGAACACTCTCCGGCTCCTCCAAAACAAGATCCTACGTCAGACACAGAATCTCGCGCACGCGCGAGATTCCGATCAAAGTCTCCGAGTCTTCCTCCGAAACCACAAGGTCACGCCTCGAGCACTACAGCGTCAAAGGCGTCGAACGGGCTACTTTCTCCCCCACCATCAGGCTGGCGAAGCTTCTCCCGTAGTCCTAGCCCGCTCGGGTTGATTCCTATCCACCAAACATTCCGCCAGCTCGTGAGTTTCGTTCCCATCTTCAAATTATGACTGCAGTTTCAAGACTTGTGGCCAAGTGGGAGTATTCTTCAAACATACTTACAAAGATTCGATATAACAGATCCACCGCCATGAGGTCCCACGGAAAGTTCTCCATGTTTCTATCGGGTTCTTGGTTTTACACTTCTACAAAACTGGTGTTCAACCAACGTCTATCACACCAATCCTTGGTTACGCTCTAATACCAATAGTATCTGCAGATATTCTAAGATTTATATCGCCCTCTTTCAACTGGTTTTATATTCGCGTTTTGGGTGCCCTGATGCGGGAGTCTGAGTTCTCAGGGTGGAATGGAGTAATCTGGTATATGATCGGTACATGGGGCGTTCTTACGATATTTCCGAAAGACGTAGCGACGCTGTCTATCCTTCTTCTGTCTTGGTGTGATACCGCTGCCAGTACCTTTGGAAGAATATTTGGGAGATATACCCCACAGATTCGTAGAGGGAAGAGCCTGGCTGGCTCTTTAGCTGCCTTTGTTGTTGGAAGTGCGGCTACAGCCTATTTTTATGGAGCCGTGCTTCCGGAAACACCTTCATGGCCTGATGATCCGATACCTGCTATCAGCTATTTGGGGACTCTGCAATTCCCAGGTATCGGAGAAGTAGGAGGAGCCCTTGCCCTCAGCATTGTTAGCGTTGTCACGGGCATAGTAGGTTCTGTAAGTGAACTAACAGACATCTGGGGCTTGGATGATAACGTTACAATACCCGTTTTAAGTGCAGCAGGTATGTGGGGCTTCTTCAAAACCTTTGTAATATGAACACCACGGTACTTGTTTTATTCTTCCTTCTTTTCACTTCCACACTGCGTCCTCACGGTATTCCGGACCCTAGGTTGCATCTGTGCGCCCTCTGTGCGCCCTCTTAATAAATTGTTTAGAGTAGACAGGATTTCAAAATATAATTTTTGTCTAAAGACGGCTGCTTTTTCTTCCGAGCATCTATGATTAGAGGTATTATACAATGAACACTGCGTGCCTCTGCTCCTGAGGTTTGCTCACAGGAGAGGGGGGAAGAGGAATTAAGAACTCAACCAGAATACCGCCCTAATCTACCTTTAATTGGGTACCATGCAATTCATAAGCCAGGGAATCAGATTCACGTCGAATAAATCCCACGAGCAGCCATGGGGTTAGCATGTATCGTGACATTTAGTATATGGACCTTTTCAATAGGACGGTTCTTTTTGTCAACGATTAGTTTCTCGAATTTATCTAGAGTTCCGCCGTCTTCGGCTCCATCGATAACTTTTCCAAATATCGTATTCTTCCCATCAAGATGAGTATGCTTGGCATATGTGATAAAGAACTGAGTACCATTTGTGTTCGGTTTTCCGGAGTTTGCCATCGACACCATCCCGCGGGCATTATGTCTCAACGACGGCCTGATTTCGTCTTCAAATGGTGCACCATATATTGGAGTTCCCAGTGATTTCCCAGGGTTCGGGGATGGATCGCCGGTCTGGAGGATGAATGTAGGTATCGAGCGATGAAATACACAACCGTCGTAATAGCCCGACGCGCATAGAGCGAGGAAGTTCTGAAGTATCGCACCCTTCGTTACTGCTGCACGTGAGGAAAAGGCAGTCGAGCTAACCAGGAAATCCTTTCGACTTACTTCCGCGGTTTTTGGGACGGCTTCGCAAAATATCTCTATCTTGAGGTCACCGAGTTCCGTGTGTAGCTAAAATAAGAAGAGAAAAGGTAATTTCACATTAGATGGGGGTTATTGCGTAAGGGCTGGGTAATTTACCGTTGCTGACATCGCAGCTGTATAAGTAATACGTTGTCTCGTGAACCAGATGTGCCTAGTAATAGGTATATCTGATCTATCGATATCGACACGTTATATGCGGTTCTCGAGTGGCATGTATTTATGGGATTCGCTAGCTACCAGGTAGGTTTAGGTAGGTACTAGGTAAGAGGTAAGTAAGTACCTAAGTAGGTAGGTAGTCTCGAATGACGGTCTCGTAAACGATCAAATTCTGAGCTACTTTCATATGCTGCGTCGCGTTGTGCACTCAACCAATCACTTGGTGGCCAATTTGCAGAACTTGCACTTGATGTTCCAAAGAAAAACTGAAATCAAAAGAAACGGAATACGCCATTACTGTCATCCAATCTAATGATAGACACAGGCGTCATGGCAGATTTAGAGGGGTTTATCAATTCTTTAATTGGGTGACCTAGCCATCTCCCAAAACATGTTGCAAGCTTCAGTTTGGGGACCATACTTTTCTCGAGTGAAGCTCTTATCAATTATCAACGACGACATTCCTATGTGACTACATCCTACCGAATTATTGAAGTATACTTACCTGCCTGGCGACTTAGTACATCATAGGGACGGGTTTATTATCTAAGGAGCTACTAAACAAGGTGCATTCAGGTTCACAATCTAGCCATTGGTCCGGAATAACGGGCATCCAACAGATAATTTAATATATAATATACACGCTACTTTGAGCATTAGAAACACCAAAAAAAAAAAAAAAAACTTTAAAAAAAAAACCCCTTGATCAAAAAACGCTAATGTAGTTTCCAATTCTCTCTTTCTGGTTCTGGGCAATGCACTCGGCAATCCATGTGATATTTCTGATTTCCTATATTGAGACGAAAAAAAAATAGGTATTGAGCGGATACAAACAAGAACGATGGGGAACAGACTCACTTGTTCTTGTAATTTAAGCCATGCATAGACTACAGCAAAAGTGAAATGGTGGGTAAAGGTATCTTTAGCCAGCTCCATTTCTTTTTGATAGAAAATATCTTCGAGGCTCTTCTGGGAACCCCCCCCAATTCCACCACCGCCTTGTCCAATCCCGCCCTGGTCGAAGAATGTTCTATACTCGCCAATGATTTCTACGGCCAGCCTTACAGCCTCTGGGTCATCTGCACGACTCAACATCAAAGTTCCTTCAGGGAAAAGTTTTCCAATCTCCGGATAGAGTTTCTTCCGATCCGACTTGGATAGCTCTGTGCCAAAAGAATTCAACGTGATATTGATCGCTCTCCTATCTGCCTCGAAACCTAGAATTTCCGACATCAACTCGGCTGTTGGGGATCCAATAAGCTCTGGGTCTGTTGTACAAAAGTCATGAAACGCCTCAAGGTAGCTTTTGTATAGAGTATTGCGAACGATTTCGATGTTAAGCTCATCAAGATCGGCCGATCTAAGATTGTTTTTGAAGAACGGGGCCAATGGGGTTTCAACTAGGACAATGCTGTATAGCTCCTCGATATTTGATGCAACGCAGAGTGCTGGGAGTCCTTCAAAGAATCCGAGCGGGTGACATCGCTCCAGCAAGTCCTTGGTGTCTCTCTCGTGCAAAGTACCGGTAATTAACAGGGCAACATTGTCTATCATATAGGAGTATGTTAGAAAGTCCATGAACTTTGCAAGCGCCCCAGTTGCCTGGGCTCGGAGATATCGGAAATCCTGGACGAGTTTTTCGGTTGCTTTCGCAGCAATTGTTGAAGTCGAAAACGGGAAAACCACATTGGCAAGTTGTTCACCATATGAAGGTGTGAGCTGGAGTTTGAGATCTATTCTTTCCCAGCATAATTAGCAACGGAATGGTTCACTAGATGGTTCCTCTTAAACTATATGTGTTCACCTTCCAGCGTTTCGCATTGCGTGAGATTTGAGTAGTTTGAGCTTGTAAGAAGACTGTTACGGTAGCCACGGACTATTCCTTCGACATAGCCTGAGTGCACATTGAAGAACAGGCCCTCCATGCTGGCTACCTGGATCAGAAATTGGCCGGATGATAAGAAAATATCAGCGGGGTGTGACGCAAAGTCGAGCACAATACGGGTTGACTGGGATGCAAGGGTCTTTCTGTCGTGGCGGGGTTTTATGTAAATACTGGGTAAGACATAGGTATTCAAGTACTTTTACGATCGTCTGCCAAAGCGAAAGGTCGGAGGTTGACGCGACACCCGCAAGCCCGAACACGCTATTTCAATCTAATCAGATGTAGATAAGATAAGATAAGGGCAGCTGGCTGCCCTAATCCAACAGCGAGCTGTGGATGTCCCACAACGCACTGCAACTCACCTTCGGTTTGGGATTCAGGACGACAGAATAGCTCAATTACTACCTAGTAAGTACTCGATTTATTCGGATCTTTACCTAGGTATTTACACCGAGCTATAAGAAAGTCGGCTATTCGAGATGTATGGATGGTATCTGAGCTATCTCAATATTGAAATTTGATGTGGGGTAGGGCACCAACCTAGGTTCTGGTGTTTGTTTCTTTTTCAAGCGTACCAAAAAACAGCTTCGCAACACACAAAATTGCAGTCAAAATTTTGCCCAAAACTTAAAACATTAAGCAAATTTGTAGACCACCCTCCTGATCTTCACATCTTCATTTCTTCATATACTACAATCAAACTTCCCACCAGTATCGGCCATATCATCCACGACCCAGTCTCCGATAGTCACCATGGCGTCCGCCAAAAATCTCCCCTCGATCTTTAATGCAACATCTCAAGACATTGAGATGCTTCTAGCTGCCCAATGCCATCTTGGATCGAAGAATATCCAGGTTAGTGCCCAATTCGATAAGAACGAACAATCGTACGCCTATCAATTTCTTCGAAATATTGATGCTAAAATCAACCTACGGAGGTTTTAGGTTCATATGGAACCCTACTTGTGGAAAACGAGGCCTGATGGCATCAATATCATCAACATTGGCAAGACCTGGTAAGAACCTATATTGAGCGGTTTATCGATTCAACTCAAACACCCAAATCTCTCATTTCTCTACGACGCTTCAATGTAGAGATTATGGAGCAAGCTGCTAATTAGAACCTTGCTGCCCAACCAGGGAGAAGATCGTTCTTGCCGCCCGAGTCATCGCCGCCATCGACAACCCAGCCGATGTTTGCGCAATCTCAGCCCGTCCCTACGGTCAGAGAGCCGTGCTTAAGTTTGCAGCTCACACTGGTGCTACCGCTATCGCGGGCAGATTCACACCGGGCAACTTTACCAACTATATCACGCGCTCATTCAAAGAGCCACGTCTCATAATTGTTACCGATCCTCGAACCGACGCCCAGGCCATCAAAGAGGCTTCATATGTCAACATTCCTGTCATCGCTCTCTGCGATACCGATTCACCGACGGAGTTTGTTGATGTTGCCATTCCAACAAACAATAAGGGTCGCCATGCAATCGGACTGATCTGGTGGTTATTAGCAAGGGAAGTCTTGCGACTCCGCGGAACTCTTGCTAGCAGAGAAGTTGACTGGGATGTCATGGTTGATTTGTATTTCTACCGTGACCCTGAGGCGGAGGATCAAAAGGATCAGGTCGCAGAGGAATCAAAGGTTGCAGAAGAAGCCCCTGCAGCTAATGAGTTTTCGAATACCGGCGACTGGGAGGCGACTGGCCACATAGCTCCAACTGCTGCGGCAAACCCAGGTGGAAGCTGGGATGCAGACGCGGATTGGCAAAACAATCCGACAAGCACTAGCGGCGGCGATTGGGCGGAAAATACTTCTGCCCCCCCTGCTGCACAACCTACCGGGTGGTAGCCGAACTCTCTTTCTTGACTTCTGCTTTTATTCTTGTAAACATTGCCCATAATTGCTCCTAGAACCATGTGGTCGTATGACTTTGATTCGTTCTCGAGAGCAATATCTCTACTGTTTTCAACTTCCCCACTATTCTCACACCAACATCTTTGAATAATGTTTACAATTCTTTCCTTGTACGTATGAATCAGGACGGCTTTATCATGTTTTCTTTGTACCTTTTCTTTTCCCTTTCTCGATCATTTCTCCGTTTGTATCTTTCTGGGTTTATGGTGTTATCCACCGAGCCCTTCTGTCCTTACACACCAATAAATACCTGGAAGAAAGCCTTGTGATACTGAAATATTTATTCTGGGGTTGTATTATGTCTTCCCCTTGACCAAGATGGTTGGAGAGACCATATCCTCTCAATACATCCCTGGTGGTGGCGGCGAGGTAGCATAAAAGCTCAGACATGCCTTCTCAATGATTACTGTTCTCTACTAATATCTTATTTACAAGGTTACAATTACTATCTGTAACTTATTCGTGAGATGTTCAGATTGAGAATACAAATCAAAAGACTCTTATAACATTAGTCACGTGAGAACAAGTCGAAGGGTATTTTTGGTGGAACCATAAACAAAACTCCAAGGAAATTTCGCTAAACCAACACACACACCACGTCCAAGAGCAGCAAATCATGTTTTACTAAACAAGAGCACGAATTGTTAATTTCTTGGAGTTTTTGAGGCCGATAAAACCTCACAAACAATTACAATCCACCAAAAAAATTAAAAAAAATTAAAAAATTAAAAAATTAAAAACGAAACCTCCCGGAGGCACATTCAACAGACTCCAGTTTTCCATCTATGGAGTGATCTCTTCGATTGCATCTCCGATTTGACAACGCCTTGGTCCAAGCTCTGACTCCCCTTGCATTACCTTCTACTCATTTCTTTAAGAAGCAGCCCCCAGGCACTGGAGCGCTTATTCAATACTCAGATTATTGCTACATTATTTTTCATCCACAGAGATGCCGAGAGAAGACGTGACTGTTGACCATTATGCGGCTCTCGAGGTATCAATAACTGCAACATCGGATGAGATCAAGAAGCAGTTCCGAAAGCTGGGTACCGAGCACACGTATCGTCTTGTTTTAACTAGTGACTGACTTTCTCCTTGTAGCTCTTAAATACCACCCTGATCGGAATCCAGGTCATGAAGTCGAATTCAACGCGAAGTTTCAACAAATACAAGCGGCCCATGAACTTCTCACAGACCCGGCTCGGCGGAAGGTGTACGACCGAACTCGATTATACCAGGGAGGCTTGAACAAGTCGAAAGCAGAAAGGCATCATGATCCAACGACACCCACCCAGCCCTCCACATTCCGAAACTACGGTCATAATTCCACCAGGCCGACCTTTACTTCGCACTCTCGGACTGGTGATTCGCCGTACTCTACAAAATACCAGTGGGAGTATACGACACGTCCCCACAACCAGGCTGGAGCTTCTGCTTTCAAAGCTACGCAAGAGAGATGGCAACAGCAGCGCAATTCTCGCGAAGTTCCCCGCACGCCGAAGAAAACACGCGAGAATCCTTATGCTACAGCAGACACGGATCCGATACCACCAACTGAAACAACATACCCCATCCATAGAGATAACCTGTCTGCGGGTCGTAATAGTGGCGAGACGCCCTTTAAGTCCTTCTTTGCAGATCGTAATCCACGTGAAAAGGAGTGGATGGACGCAAAATCGGAAAAGAAATCGCCCGGAAATTCGCACCGGCGTAGTACAGGAGTATGGGAAAATAAATCATCTTCGGAAGAAGATGTGCCAAGAGTCTCGACTTTCTATGCCTTTACTCCACGTACTCGATTACGCACAGATTTGCGAGATTCTAGTCCAGACAAAGGCACAGCACACGGAACCACTCCGACGAACGGTTCTAACAAATCAAAAGGGGCTACTATAAGTCCGTCTGAAAAATCTGTGTCCCCACACCGTTCCGGTAATTTTACAAGGTCTCAAACAGTAAGGGACGCAAAGGAAACAAACGAATCACAAAACTCGGCACAGTCGCATGATCGGCGAAAGAGCAGCTCCTCTGTTGGAATAGATGGACCGGAGAGAAGAAAGTTTTCTTATCTTTTTAATGAAGATGGTGTTCGGAGACCCTACAGAGGTGCTAAACAAACCCCTGGAAGTGACCACGACGGGGAGGACGAGATGTTTCCAAAGGGCAGAAATCCGACATGGCGTCAGTCGCATCCATCCTCACGACGCAATACGTTAGACCGGGATAGCATACCTGTTAAAGATCCTGTGGAATCTAGAGGTACCAATAGTTCCAAAGCCCCTGAAAGACAACGATTTGCCCCGCACATTTCTGCGAAACCTGAAGGTATAAACCCAACAATGAAACTGACGGATTACAACTTTTATCTACAAGATCCAGCTAATATTTCCATATATCCATCGTAGATCTTCGACCAGAGTTAAATTCTTTCAGGTCGTAAGTATAACACTGGTCTAGAAATGCAGATACGTTGCTAATATGCTCTGCTCTCTACACCAGTTTCGAAACCAACAGATCATCTCCAGCGAGCGTATCTGGAAACGTATCAAATAATGATCAAAGACCCAAATCATTCTCCATGGCGGATTGGAATACTGTATTCAGTGGCGATGAAAATATATTTGCCGTCCCCGCTCGCAAAGCGCAGCAAATTCCACGGAAAGGTCCAAATGTCCCCAAAATACAGACAAACTTTACTTCCGGGGGCCCTAGAGTCAACTTTTCACGACCCCGACCAACTTCAACATCTGCAGAATCCTCTAGCGCCTCAAAAAGTACACCACCACCACCACCACCAGAGGCTGCTTTCTCACCTACGGGATCCCTCGAGGCCCTGGATGCAGAAACGGAGAGCAGTGCAGATCTGTTCACGAAGAATGCCTTTATTTTTGAGGACTGGAAAGATGCTTTCGCTGAAAACAATCCGTTTGATGTAAACCCTTTACAACAAGGCCCGTCTGTACCTGCGACCCGCTCAACACCTCGCCATCGCAAAGGTGCCACTAAGAAGAAAAGCGCCGGATCATTCGTCCAGAACAAAGCGCCTAATGCTGAGGGTTCCCAAAATCCAAAGGCTTTCGCCATGACGGCCCCAACCGACACTGGTTCCGATTTTTCAAAGCCAAAACCAGAGTATACTTCTCACTCGGCGACTCAGAAAAATGTACCTTTGGATATAAATGTACCCTCTCCTGTTGACATGGATATCGATACACCCCGTGGAAGTCCAACTCCTACTCCAGCTGTTCCGGTCACCCCAGTAGACCGAAAATCATCAAAACTCAGACACGCTAGTAAAAATTACCATAGTCCCACTGTCTCCGACGAGGACCCGGTGTCTCCAATTAAATCATCAGACCACCCACCCATCTCGCCCCTTAGACCCGATGAGCTGGCTCAGAAGGGCTTCGACACCAATGAAAAAAGGATCGAATCTATTCCTCAACTATCGGTTAAAAACACAAGATTAAAGAAAAAGACTATTGAAACCAAAGACTTTCTATCTATGCAAAACCTCCAGAACGTCGAGCCAATGTCGTATCCATCTTCCAATGGATTAAACGGCCACTGGAAAGTCCTACAGGATAACATTCCGTTCGAGTCAAAACCCGCACCGTTTGTCCAGGTCCCTTCATCACCACTACCATCTACAAAAGCCATTAGTATCCCAACACCACCGGATCCTCCAGTGACACCAACTGACCAGTCTGCCGTCTCTTATGATAAGTATTGCGCAGCCATGACTGTATACCAAACTCACTGGAATGAATATAATGCGAAGATTGTTAACCACATGCGCGCAAGACTTGAGGCAGATGTGCTTCAGTGTGCTCAGAACAAAGGTTTTGCAACTGGTACCAGCTGCGACCGGAAAACCGGTGTCTACTTTGATCTTTCCCAAACCAGGAAGGCATTGGCCGACTTGGAAGAAGACCACCAGATTCGCGCACACTGGGGTGCTGCCATAGCGGCCCACACTACAACCTTAACACGATGGAAAATGTATCTTGAACGTCTAACGATACCGAACGAGCTCTGATCCAGTCGATAATAAACATTCCGCCCGGTATGGTGTAACGGACAATTCTGAGTGCATATACACTTCCACATAAACTCCATTACCCCCTTCTTCTTCTTTCTTGCACAATTTTGTTTTCCCCTTTCCTCTATTTATTTCATTTTTTTTCGCAAATGCTAAATCATGATACCCCTGATTTTTCTCAAGCAATCAATAAACATGTAACAACTATTTTCTATATAAACCCACTATTGTAACACTATTACACCCTGTTTCCTCCTGCTCCGAGAAGGGCATCTATAGTCTAACTGTCTAAAAGAAAAATACCAGAAAACCCCGGAAAGGGGCTTTTCGGTTAGACGTAATACAGATCACCATACCCATGCTCTTGGGGGTGCGTTTCCGTTTACCTGAGCACCATCATATCTCTTGGAAAACCTCCTCTAGCTTTGAAAATAGCTTTCTGGTTTCCTGTTCTGTTCCAACCGTTATTCTTAGACATCCCATACAACCAAGCTCATCTCCCCGATATCGAACTACAATCCCCTTTGTTTCGGCTAGCTTGGTATATACCATTCGAGCAGAGATGTTGTCTGGTACACCTCCAGAAATCCTAGGCTTGTCTAAGATTTCAATTAACAAAAAGTTCGCATCCAACCCTCCCTTTAACCGGCCAATTCGAGGGAAACGAGGCAGCTGCTCCACAATCTGACTTCTCTGAGCGAGTATCAATTTCCGATGGCTCACCATCACATCTAACCCGTTCTCGGAGACCGCTTGCATAGCAAGTGTAGATGTCAAAGACGAAATGTTATACGGTGCTTTGAGATTGTTGAGAAGATTGGCAATCTCTGTTGGCGCGAACGCAAAACCTAGACTACTGTTGTATCAGTAAAAACAAACGTACGTTCTATGGTGTGTCTATAATTCACAAACCGTATACCAGCCATTCCAAAGGCTTTCGATAAAGTTTGCATTACTACCAGGTTTGGATATTCGTTTACCCAATGCGCGAGGCTTCGGTCTTGGGTTGCAAAGTCAATATATGCTTCATCAAGAATAACAATACCATTCCAATCCAGTTGAAGAACAATTCTTAGTAAGTTTGGGTTGACAAGTTTTCCTGTTGGGTTTCCGGGCGAGCAAACATAAATCATTTTGATTCGGGGATCTTCTTGTAGCTTTTCTCCAATAGCGTAAGGTTGAATGTCGAAACTAGGTGACTCTCCACCAACGTCGAGCGGGATTTTCACGACCTCAACATCATTTATCTGTGCTGCTACTGTATACATCCCGTATGTTGGCGGGCATACTAGAATTTTATCAAGCCCGGGAACACAAAAACATCGAATTAATGCATCAATGGCTTCGTCAGATCCCACACCAACGAATAAATTGGCAGGTGTCAGCTGGCTCGTAGATTTGGTATTCTGCCGAAGGTCGCAAAGTAGTTGCTTAAGCTCGATCTGATGACTGGACACCCAGATAGTTAGCATTAAAAGCAACCTTTGGACCTGGTAGAGGAGGGGAAGCAAAATTCTTAGGAAAAAGAGAAAGATATCAAAAGGATTTTTGGCAATACGTACGGGTCTGGATATCGATTTAAGCCGGAAATTTTGAGCTGTTCGAGACCAGATTTCTTACCAGGTTCGCCGTAGAGGTCCATGGCAAGGGACGGTCCATGAGCATTTTCATTAGCATCAAGGAGTGTGTTATTTCCATCGTCCTTGTAATCACTAGGAGAAGAAAAAACAGATAACTGGTTAGTTGATCGTCGAAATATGGTAAATGTAGCAGACATGACAGTGCTGGGAAACAAACTCTCTAGCGCAGCGGTATGGTTGAAGGGCTAGAATATTCGGCCGTGCGCAGGTTTCGAGCTTATATTTCGTGTTCCCCATGAGCGCGAGACAAGGCAATTGTATGTTATCGTGCGATTGAATTCTTTCCAGGTATGCGAACTTGAGCAGAGGTTCACAAAATGTGTATTCGAGAGTTGCTGGCGCAGTTTAATGTTGCATTTTGCGGCTTGTCGAACCTGGATGCGTGTTCGGCGACTTTTAGTCCGACTACGGAGGACCGAAGTTGATATTGGCAAACAGGCTTGCGCGCCATTGTGTTCAACCGGTTTACTTGTTTCACCACATATGAAACGCGCCGGCTCGGTCTGATGGAAATCCATCTGGATATACAGTGCATATTATAATCTACCTGTATTCCAGATTGCGGGCATCTTCACTAAGTACTTGACTGGCCTCTATAATTTGATATACTAGGAGTCTAAGGCGTCCTTTTAAAAGTCACACGCACGTAACACACCACGGTAGGTTATGGAGCTAGTGCCGAAATAAGTACTTAAGAGGTATGTACACGTTTGCGGTCTCCAATAGTTTACGGCACAACTACTGAGATAGCCAGCGTCTTTTCTCATTCTCTCTTACAAAGTAGCCATCTAGTATAAAACTGTCCGCTCAGAAGCATTGTTTCCAGTTACATGTTATGGGCCAAAGACCGCCTCCATTAAAATAGATATCGAAGGAGCATTAAGGATTATTACTTTCTGGATCAGCTCTGTGGTGCTTACCTCGGACTTGAGTACAACCAACGGGCCTTTTTTGAAGAGCTGGGTTTTAAAGGTATCTAAAAAATGAAGGCAAAGCTGTGGTGGAAGAATGAAAGGAGAAAAGAAACCCCTTTGATTAACAAGAAATTGCAGAGGAAACCGTAGGTATTCATTGAGCTAATCAACGCCTTGATCCATGCCTAACAGTAAAAGCCCGTAGGACGTAATTAGACACTGCACGGCGGTTGCAGAACTCAAAAGGAGGAACCTACTATCACTGAGTATACCCGTATCTAAACCCGAGTGTGGCTTTCCATGGTCGTATGTTACACGTCTCCATCCACAAGTCTCCGAAGAGTCTTTTATAAACTCCATTGTGGGAAACTTCGAAGAAAGAAGCGAAAGCGAGTTAGCGATGCCTTGAGCCTGCCAGGATATATGATACTTACGTAATGTTCGTTTTTTTTCATGGTTATTACAAATGGCACGTTATCGAAGGTGATAACACGCAGCCGGAAGTCTGTAGTGCATTAGGCTGGCCCATGTTACAGTCTATTATCCCATTCGAGAAAACTCACAGGTATTGTCAGGAATCTTGGAGACTTCGTTTAGGAAAGAGTCCAAGTCTGGGGTAGGAACCCCGTTCACTCCCAAAACGAAATTCGTTGGAACTAGTTGGTATTGAAAGGCTGGTGACCCCCTTGACTATGGTCATATAACATCAGGTTAGCGAACAGTGCCTCGAAGCCAAGAAAGTTAGGGCAAGAGTTTTATACCCGGGCTGAAACATAGACTTCGGAATGCATATGACTGATTTGCTGTCGCACTGCGTGGTGTGGTCTATGTAGCACTGCTCCGCAAAAGACCACCACCCTGTTGGTTTCTATATCACTCGTTGTAACTGTAGGAACCTTGATAGCAAGTTCTTCGCAATTCCGAACGACGCGTACATCCAACTCATCGTGATCGTACATGACATCCAAATCTGATATTCGGGTCATTATTTTGCCATTTAATGTCAGTATTAAATCTCCTTCCTCCAACGTCTGAACTGGTCCACAAGAAACCTTTCTGACTATGAAGAGTTGGTGGCGCTGCGGATTATCCTGTTCTACTCTCCTGATCCATTCTTCGGAAACACCCATTACACGCGCCTGACTCATCTGAATTGTGTGTAGTTCAACGTCTAAGATTCGAAGGTTAGGAATTTGACCTCGTTGAATTTGTTGGATAACGGGCAGGATCGTAGGTGTAGATAGTCCTAAGTGGTATTCTATATCTTTAGATCCATGTGCTCGATCCCCAAGATATGTTAGCCATAATGCTTGTACGGTGCCATCCTCATCGGCAAGAACTCCGCTGGCACACTGAGCGCTAAGACTTGTGTCCACAGTAATCGCATCTAAATTGATGGCTCTGTAGCGAGGGGCCATCGAGTTTGCTGGTATTGCTACCGTCGTAATGTCAGTTATCGTCGTTTTAGTCGTCACAACCCTGAAATTGTGGTTGAAACCGAAAAATACTGTCGAAGAACCCTGTCGGACACTCTCGGGACTGAGTTTCGCAGATTTCACAGGCGCTTGAACAAGTGAAGGGTCGTATTGAACTACAGCGTAGTTTTGCAAGGGATGTAGAAAAACTACTTTCCCAGGAACAACTACCGACTCGGCAATGGTTAATGTCAAGTCACACAAATCATAAGGTACGAATGCTCGCGAAACTACAACCAGGCCCTTTATGTGGTCCACGACGACACCGAATCCGACCTACGGATTCGCCAGTGGAATGTTAATAGCTAGACCTCTATCAGTGGAGAGAGAAAGGCACATATCTATAGATATACCTTCCGTGGTAGCGGATAGCCATCAATCTTTAGAGGCATCTCGCAGGCTATTCGGACAAAACTCCGGACCAAGTCTGAGGCGCCAGCAAATCCAGGGTTGTCAAGTGTGACGAATTGCGCTGACATTGGCTGGAGCGGATGGGATGGCAAAGCATCCGCAATGTCCTGAAAGTCCCAAAGACCAGTAGCGTCTACCAAGGGTTACCACGAGTTCTCGAAGAAAAATAGCCATGGTGAGAAATAGATACCAACCATTTCTTGTTGCCATTCGCATCTTGGATGTCCAATGTCGATCGATTTGCAAAATCGAGGTGTTCAATGTGTGGAGATCTCGCAAATGCCGGTAGGTAACAACTACCCTAGATCGATCTTTTCCTACTATGAGAATCTATTAACACAGATAATTGGATATTATATCATACCTGGTATTTTTCTCATAACATCAATAAATGTTTTCAGATCCGGAGTTTTTTCGTTATCCACAGACTAAAGCTATCAGCTGCGCAAACTTTGAGCAGAAATAAATTGGAACTTACGGCAATAATCCACCCTTTGTCGGATCCATCAAATCGGAAGGTGCCGGCCGGTTCGGAGACGTAGACACCTTTGACTGGAATTGCATAAAGTCTCGCAAGTTGATACGAAAGGTCATGAAAAGAGGCCCCACAAACAGTGAGGAACCGGTCTGGGGTGATCATATGAAGATCTCCGACAGTAAGTTCAACCTGGATGTCTTGACCTCCGCGTTGGAGTAGCAACTGGATGCTATTTCCTACACTGCTGTCTAAAATATCATCCAAGCGAACAAATTTGGTGATTAGTTCATCATTTATTTTTATCAGAATATCGCCCTCCTTGGTGGGTGGAAAAAGTGGAAGTATATTAGCAATCAAATAAATGTAAGCAGACTCGAAAATTGACTCCAATGCTCATACCTCGATAGATTTATAGCCTGGTCCACCTGGCAATACAGTTTCGGCAACCAGCATTCCTATTTCTTTGGGGAAATTTTGTCGGATAGCAGCTTCCCACGGTGGCGTCAACCCCAATCGTCGGCATTCATCAAAAGGTTTAATTAACCATTGCGTTTGTATCGTGCCACGGTCCACTACTTCATCATTTTGGATACATTGCAATGCTCTGAGAGGTCGGTCCAATGGGAGGAAGTAGTCAGTGGCGGCTTCGGCATCAGTGTTAGCGGGTAGATCGATACAATAAGAATACAACAACCCTACCTTCGGTACTTCCTCCGGCTTGCAGTGCCACGGCAAATCCATCTACATTGACCACTGGGGATCCAGAGCTCCCCCCGCTTGCCGAAGCAGCGGCCTGAATGTAGTTTGTATCTGGACCAAATCAGTAATCACTGGCGGAAAATCCTCGTTCTTTCAAGCAAATCCACCTACTGAAATCATTATATCCATCCCCATAATCGGGCGCGTTCCTGTCTGTTCTACTAATTACTCCAGAAAGTATGCTCAATTTCTCGCCAGCGTCGTTACCAACCACTCGAATTTCAACGCCGACCCCTAGTAGCCGTATAATTCAATAAATATTTGTTTGATCATTCCAGAAAAGGGATTCGTACTTGCGAGGTCTGGACGTAGAGTTAATTCCCTGACTTCCATATATTTGATTCTCGAAGGATCAAATTTTAGTATCCCGAAATCGTGAACTGGGTCTCGGTAAACAGGGAATACATCGCACTTTGAGTTCGAAAATTCAGGTGAGTAAGCATTTCTAAGATCTGGCCACCACAGGGGTTTCTCACCTCTTCGTGGTTATCGAATACGCAATACCCCCAGAACGGGCCTGCACAAGCGACATGTCGATTCGTGAGAATTAGTCCTCTCACTCTATCCACAACAAACCCTGTTGCTTCGCTTGTAACCGCTGGGTCCGCGTCAAAAGAGCAGGTCTGGCAAAACCGGATCGAAACGACATTTCGGACAACAGATTCGATAGTTCTCTGCCATTCGACGGAGTCGCCTGTAGCTGCGATATGTGGCAGCACTCTTTGTTCGGACTGTGCTTGCTCGAGTGCTGCTAGAAGATCTTGCTCTGCAATCATGTTGATGTCGTCCTCATCGCCATCTTCGTCGTTATATTCAGCGGTGTCATCGAACTCGATCTCGAAATGGTCTCCTTTGACATGTTTGTTAGGTCGAACGAATTGTGCCGAGCCGGAATGTCTGCGCTTGCCGCGAGATTCTGAGGCGGCCTCCATAATTCTTTCCCCGTCTTAACTCGTTAGTTTGTGAAGAACAAGCCGAAAAGTAGGATGGCGTCGCGTGTTAACGTGAAAGACTTTGCGTGTGTTGAAAGAGATAATTCCTATGGTGTTGCCGGCCCCAGGGTTGCTGTTGTCGAAGATATGTAGTTCAAGCCTCCGGTGGAAGGCGCGAGGACGAAAGAGTGTTGATGGCGAAGGCTTTTGAGGAACGGGGTCATAGCCAAGTACTTAAGTGCTCGGGTTATTGGGGGAAAATGATGGCATCTAGATTTGAAAGGGCGATGAGTTGCATAAATTAACTGGGTGCTATTAGTAACTAAAATCTTCTTAGTTAACTTAAATACTTGCAGCAAAGCGACGCCTGGGAGTTTACGGAAACAAGTTAGGAGGTATACCATGATATCAAGAAACCAGACCCCAAGTGAGGAGCAGAAGGAAGGAAAAAAAGACGGTAGTGCAGAGAGTAATCAAGGCGTCGCGAGATAACCACATGTCAGGATATTGCTCAATGCCTGCACTCGCGTAGGTTGAGCAAAAAAAAAATTGAAAGAGGAAAAAAAAAGAAAAACTCCAAAATATCAAGCTCAAGGCCTCCTTCATAGCTACGGGGAGATGCAGTGTTTTCTCACGTGGGATCCAGACAAAATCATATTAATTAATTAAATTCAGAGCCGAGTACCTCAGAGGTAAGTACTTAAGTACTAAGTACATATTTAACCACCTCAGAAACGAACCTAGGTAAGCAGGCTCGGCAGATACCACCACGTTAACTACTACTTTTAGGAACCTCCTCTAGATCATCTGAACTTCTTTGCCAGACCGAATCCAGACAGCAGAAATCTTTTAGGACAATTGGTCTGTAGCAGGACAGGAACCAACAAGTTTGGAAAAATGCTATACTGCATTGGCCTTGGCCTTGATAATGAGAAGGATATCACCATCAAAGGCCTGGAGATTGTAAGACGCGCGGAGCGGGTATATCTCGAAGCGTATACGAGTATTCTTATGGTTGGCCGAGAGAATCTGGTACGTAAGTCTGACGCGCCTCGGTTCTATAACGAAGCTTACTGACTAAGCCTCTAGGAAGAATTTTATGGGCGTCAAGTTATTATCGCTGACCGTGAACTCGTTGAATCCAATAGCGACAGCATATTAAAAGATGCAGCCTCCAAAGATATCGCCTTCCTCGTGGTCGGTGATCCATTTGGCGCTACCACCCATCTCGATTTGCTCCTTCGAGCCCGGGAGTTAAACATAGAGGTCAAGACTATACACAATGCTTCCATAATGAACGCTGTTGGTGCGTGCGGCTTGCAGTTGTATAATTTTGGTCAAACTGTCTCTATGGTATTTTTTACAGACACATGGAAACCTTCCTCGTTCTATGACAAACTGAAAGAGAACATGAATATTGGTCTCCATACCCTTGTCCTGTTAGACATCAAAGTAAAGGAACAGAGCGATGAGAATCTCATAAAGGGTCGTAAGATATACGAACCTCCCCGTTACATGACTGTTGCGCAATGCGCCTCTCAGATGCTAGCCGTCGAGGAGGACCGTTGTGAAAAAGGTTCGTAATTGTTGCCTTCCCCGATTTTATATGAGGTATATTTGCTCCAGGCAGTTTAGTTTACTAACTTGGAAAAAATTCATATCAATACAGTGTATAGTAAGGACTCGCTCGCTATTGGGATTGCTAGATTAGGCTCGACAAGTCAGATGTTCGCTGTTGGCAGCTTAGAAGACCTTACTGGTTCGGATCTTGGACCTCCGCTTCATTCGCTTGTTCTCGTAGGTCATAGAGTCCATGATATGGAAATTGAATTTATGAGAAGCTTTGCAATCAACAAGGTGAAATTTGAAGCAATTTACCCCCCAAAACTATAACAGATCAACCGCCTCCAAAGGCTACTGGCATCCAGCTTAGTGATAGCATTTCAAGGGGCTCTTTGGCTAATGGAAATAGCCAGCTTTCTACCGAGAAGTAACTCCTGTTAGATAGGCGATATCAATTATTTTATCCTTATCTTCTGAACCCAAATTTTTCTTTCCTGATACGGGGTAGTATGCCTTTTGGTCAAATATGAGTATGTACTCGACACCAGCTAGTAACTATTTTATAGCGAGGGGAGAAGTGGTATGATTCGTACCTATAACAATCAACACTCCTGTGACGGCAACCTTCCAAGTTTTCAGATTCAGGGCTCCCATTGCAAACGTTGTTTTTGTGGCTGCGATTAATGTTGCGAGCAGCAGTATCTGTACTATATAGCCCGCCACTCGGTGATATTTATATATCGCCTTAGCTTGGTCGATTGAACCGAATAATCCGGGCAAATAGAATTGCGCAACTCCGATGGCTGCCTGCAGAAAGATACAAACATATGCTGTAATACCAAGAATAGCGTGAGGGCTGTCGAAATGGGTATGATGGGTTCTTGTTTTATTTAGAACAATCACACCCAGAGCCCCTACGAATAGTACAGCGGAAAATCCGATTAAAATTGAGTGCCAGATAGCACCCCGTATTTTTTGTGCCTGTGTATAAGTCGGCTGTAGAAGCAAGACGGATTCGAAAAGGAGTAGAACGGCGAGCTATGGATGAGACTTGTTAAGTTTCTTCTTTCCTGCTTCCTATCACGGTATAATGAGGGTTTTACCGAATTCAGTGTCTATAGCAGCCAGTGAAAGTTATTATTTACACCTGGTTAGCCACAGGACTTACAGGAGTTGATTTGGGGATGCGGAATTATCCTGGGACATGGAAACAAAGATTAAGTTGGGTACATACTGGGTGGAAGGAGAATAATATGACATCAATCGAGAACACCGAAGCCCATATCACAGATGTCAATGCTATAAGTCCGATTTGCGCTAGGAAGGTTGTTCCTATATTGCGGAGAGGTGGAGGTCGGTATTGAGTTAGTATCCGGCCTTACGAGCTCGAGCTCGCGCTCGGTCATGTAGCTACTTCGTCTACCAAAGGGTTTGAAGATTCGAGATAGAACATACTTAGATTCTTAAGTATATCTTGGAGGGATACCTACTCAGTATTAGATTGCTGAAGACCGATACATCCTCTCGCTGTCTCACAGACCCTACAGAACCCAACAACGGCCGGGTCTCGGCTAATCCACCAAATTGCCCTCGTGAAGCATCAGAACTTGCAGAGTTCGTCATCTCGGGCTCTGAATGTCCTTCGATAGACCTTGTAAGAGCCAAAGGATACTTTTAAGAAGTATGTAAGTAATTACCGATTTTTTTTGTGAAGAGCTGTGTTCTAGGTGAAGTTGAGCTGAGCTGAGCAGAGGTGTAAGGTAATTAAGAGCGGTATTTATAAAGTTTGCAATGCTAGGTAAGTACCTAAGCAAGTAGGCACATAAGAAGCTTAAGTAGGAAAAGTAGGTCAGGAAAGTACGAAGTACTATTCTGGCTTAATGTAAACAGTGTATTTGGGTAGCACAGGAGGATCACTTGTGTTACCGTAATTACCAAGTAAGTACTTAAGTACTCACTTATACTAAAATTTTGCATTTTAAAACAGAGAACTACCCTAGGTACCTACAAAGTAATAATATGTCTTATCTTAAATCGCGGGCCTCTTAGCTTATTGTGAACATTCGCACATCAATGATATCATTTGTAATCGCTTTTGGTTATTGGTGCATCCAAGCGGCGCGCGGCAGGGATGAAAATGCTTAGAAATGGCGAGCATCTATCCCCCGCTTAACATTGCTTTTCTCCGCCAGCCAACACAATTAAGTAAGCACTTACTTAGATAAGTCTGTAACGTAAGTACTTAAGTAGGATAGTACTTGTTACTAGTATCGATACAGGTTCCGAGATGTTAAAGAGTTGGAATGGTTTCACGATTCCGAAGACCCATACTTCTCGTGTGCATCCGCATCAGACATATCTGGTGGTATTTTTAAATCTCGCTTTGCGGCCCGCGTCCAGTACGAGAAAGTATGGTCATTGATTACCTTTTTGGTATGGAGTTCTTTTAGAGCTCCGTAAAAGCTCTGAGCTTCAGAATCCATTCCACAGCACCTGAGACATCGAATGATTCTCGTAATTCTCAAGTTGTTATGACTATTTATCCAATTCTGAGCAGCTTTGGGAAATTTTTGACGATTTGGTGCAATATTGCACAGCATCTGGTGCGCAGGTCCATCGCCAGTCTCATCCGATAAAGTGATTATATCACAGTCAAAACCGTAGAAATCGAGCATTCTGGCCAGGGCTTTCCGCATTGTAGCCCGGAGGTGATGATTCACCCGGAAAACGTGCATCGTTTGCTCGTCAAGCCTTGGTGCTGAGCTGAAATTCGATCTTTCCGGGACGGGGAACAATAGTTGGATATAATCGTGAGAGTATTCTAGCCTCAAGTCCCGCCAGTGGAGGATTTCTGCTAGCGTTCGGCCTTGAGAATCATGTCCGCCACTGTAGAATTCTACTATTGGGAGTGCTGGCGGGGCTGGTTCCAGGGCTGGTTCTCGTTGCTCCTCCTCCTCAGTCTTATTGATATCCACAGTTGAGGCTGTTGGTTGCTCGTGTTCTTCGTATTCTTGGTAATTAGATCCGCTGGAGTTCGCATCCGTGACATCTGTGGCATCTACGGTGCAGTTTGCGGGTGGTGGTTGGGAAACAGGATCCATGCTTTTG
Source organism: Orbilia quercus (assembly GCA_036971405.1). NCBI lineage: Eukaryota > Fungi > Ascomycota > Orbiliomycetes > Orbiliales > Orbiliaceae > Orbilia > Orbilia quercus. The sequence goes on along the minus strand of JAJTUE010000006.1, from coordinate 2,344,351 downwards.
AAGTGGAGATGGTGAGGGGAGAAGGTTGACGCACAGCACCTGCCACAAGTGGAATTTCGAAGAAAGTGGTGCACTTACCCCTTAAACAGCTCGCTACCAGCATCTCAAAGCAGCCCAACCGCATTGTCTGCCGCTCCAAACAGTTGTTTCCAACCGGCCCCCAGACGCATCGGACCCGTTCTTTCTTCTATCTCCATCCTAATCGACACCTTTATAAAGCCACTGATATCAGTATCGTTGCTGCATCGAGTCTGAATCCCCCTCTTTGGCTCTTATCAAGCAAAGCACCATCCCACCATTTCACATTCAGGTCAAGATATTTCTTAAATCACATCCAAGCTACAAAACCGCATATGACGCTGTATTGTAGGATATAACCTCGCAGGTGTTTATCCCGCTCTTTCTTCCAAAACCTGGACCACAAAACAGTCATAGGTTCCATTTTCATCAGAGAGGATATTACTGTGAGCGAATGTCGAGATGATCCTGGAAAACGGGGCGGATCAATTCCACAATGACTCCACCCATACGGAACCATCTGTTTTGCCCAAAATCCCACATCCTATTACCACAAGCGGATCCAACGATGACCCCACGGTCGCAAAGGAACCGAATTGCGAGCATCCTCATCCTCGCCCTCCTCGTCCAGACCACCCTCCTCTCCAGACGGCGGAGTTGCAAGTCAATTGCGAGAACGATGATGTTTCCACGACTAGGCCAGCCCCGAGAGACGCACTTACGGGTGGTATGTCAACGCTGACCGTATCTAACTTGCCACCCCAGCATCCCGGCGTCGCCCATTCCAACATCTCTAAAGTGTCCTTACAAGGTGTCAGCGCCGGGAAAAGTATCATAAGAGAGCTGACAGTAGAAGAAGAACTTCTATCCCTAAAAGTTCGCTCATTGTATGATTCTGGACCGAGTCCTTCGGAGGCACAAAGCTTTCTTGGCTCCGTGCCTTCAGGAAGTGTTCGAGCTGGGCTGGAACAAAAACGACTCTCCGCAGTATCAGCAACGTCAAATCGATCACTCAAGATACAAACAGGGTCGTCCAGCGCCCGAAATTCCACGGCAAATAGTGCGGCCAGTTTGAATCTTGATCAGGGACCGGAAGCCAGGGCAGAATTCGAGCTCGCTGGAGGGGTTGAAGATTGGGAAGATGTGGACGCGGACGACATAGATAGGTGAGTTCTCTGCGCACCATACTTTGTGATTTAGCTTCTTATACTAACTGTGTTAGATATGGTTTTATCATGCCTAAACCTGCCCCGCCGTCCACGAACAACCCGAAGAACGGATCTCCAAACAAAACAGATCGGAGGGTCACATCGGCGCTCTTTGTTAGGACAGGTCTCAAGAGACGACAGCATAAACCCTTGTCGGCCCGCAGCCGTAGCTTCGCCCTTATCCTGCCTTTCCACGCGAAAACCGCACCTGAAATGTTAACAAGCCCCATCGCAGGTTCTAGTGAGAAAATGAAAGAAAAGGAGGTAAAGCGGGTTGAGAAATGGCATCAAATGGCGACAAAAATGAACAGTGTTACCGGTGGCACAAATTTCAACTTTTCAACATCTGATCCGAAGGTACAAAAGCCAAACACACAATTTTAAGTATGATGAATTACTAACAACATTGCACATCATAGCTGATTGAGAGGACCTGGAAAGGGATACCGGATTGTTGGAGGTCGGCAGCTTGGTTTTCCTTTCTTGAATCCAGTGCAGGGAAGAGGGGCGATCATAAATCGACTGATGATCTAATTGAATGTTATCATGTCTGTAAGACGAGCTTTTGAATATAGCACAAACGGCCAATGGCTAACCGCCTTCGATTTAGACGCTTTTAACTCAAAACTCTCCTGACGATGTTCAAATCGACCTAGATGTGCCACGGACCATTAGTTCGCACATAATGTTCCGGCGTCGCTATCGAGGGGGGTAAGAGAACCAGTTAACATTCGCCTTGAAATGTTCATGCTTACTGACAATTGTTAAGGCAGAGATTACTATTTCGGGTTTTGCATGCGATCTCGCTCTATTTCCCTGATATAGGCTATGTACAAGGGATGGCATCTTTAGCGGCCACTTTTTTATGCTACTACGATGAAGATGCAGCCTTTGTCATGCTCGTGCGTCTGTTCGAGCTACGAGGTCTGCATACTCTCTACAGTAATGGGTTTGGAGGGTTGATGGATGCACTGAATGAATTCGACACAGCATGGTTGCGTCCAGGTCATCCTCTTGTTAGCCAAAAACTGGTGAGTCCCGCCAATGGCCTCTTTGATACACTGTTGGACTTGAATATATATCACCTCCTTTTTATCACTTATATGACACTGATGGCTTCTGGCGACTGCTACAGGAGAGTCTGAATATATCTGTTTTGGCCTTTGGAACGAGGTGGTATCTCACTTTATTCAATTACTCGATCCCATTTGCGGCACAACTTCGGGTTTGGGATGTGTTTTTGCTGCTAGGGGACGACGAGGAAATGGAATGCGGTCAGGATGCGGGAAGTGGCTTTGGAAGTACCCTAGACGTCCTGCATGCCACATCAGCTGCCCTTATTGATGGAATGGAGGACGTAGTCCTCGGATCTGATTTTGAAGCCTCGATGAAGTGCTTGACAAATTGGATACCGATCAAAGACGAAGATATTCTTATGCAAAGCGCAAAGGTGGAGTGGAAAAGGAGAAAGCGGCGAAGGTTAGGAGACAGATTTCCCCGCGTTTTGCTTCCGAATCGACCGGGAATAAGTGCGACCCGTTCTCAGTGACAAGCGACGACGAAGGGATTGCACGGGGTGAAGTCGCCTCGAGAAGTGTAAAGTGCGAACGTATACCTTGCATGCATGTATATATCTTATACTCTATATTTAATAGTAATAACCCGGAAACGGGATTCCAGTTTGAGGCCGGGGTCGACATGCGCTGAGGTACGTACTCTTTGTTGACTGGGATGTTGATATTGATCGATCAGAGGACCGTGCCAAAGTGGGGCCTGAACGAAGGCTCGCCAGATTCAGCCCGGCGTGCGGGCCCGATCTGGCTTAGTATCGTCAAGTCTTGCTCTTCCAAGCTGGCTGTCTCGCTGAAAGGAGAAAGTCTGTTGTCGCCCAGCTTCCTTTTCCATCGCCCGCAGGTTTTTTATTTTTTAATTTATTTTGTATTTTGTATTTTGTATTTTGTATTTTGTATTTTTTTTTTTCGTTCTCCCCTTTCCGCCCACCCTGGCCGAGCGTCATCGCCATCTTCTTTCTCTTCTCTGTTTGTTGTTATCGTCTGCCGTTGTTTCTCCTCCATTGTTTATTCTTCGAACCGGAAGGAAAAAGAAAAGAAAAGAAAAGAAAAGAAAAGAAAGAAAGAAAGAACCGAACTCCATCTCCATCTCCATCTCCATTTCCATCTCGGCCTCCTCCACCTCTCCCTCATCACCGCGCATCTTACCGTATCATCGCATTGGCGTTTTTTTTTTCCCACAAGCGAACAGCCGCGATCTTGATCCGCTCCACAATCCGCCTCGGTCAACGCCCCTGCGACTTCTTTTTTTCGTCCTTCCTATCCTTTCCTTTCCCTTCCTTTTTCCTTATTCGGGTTTTTCCCCATTCTTTTCTTTCTTTTCTGGTATTTTGAAATAAAATAAAATAAAAAATAAAAATAATTTGGGCTTATTAATTCGTTCATTCGTTCTATTAAATTCGATCTTGACGGATTATAGACTCCCTTTCTTCCTTTGGAATAATTGTTTTTAAAGAAGAATCTCGATCCGCGACCCATCGCCCGCTAGCACTCCGAAACCGTCGACGCCTATCGATATAATCGGTCAGCGCTACATACATCTCTTATCTTCTCTATTCGAATAGTTTCCTCTACCTTGGAACCTAGCGGCAGGTACCCGCCACAGCATGATTCCGTCGCGCTTTTTTCGATAAGACTGATCTCCACATACCAAAACCACACGCACACGCCATCAAACAATTTCGTTATACGCACTTACAATATCGTAGAAACGATATCGCGAGACGCCTCTTTCAACAGGTTGACAGGAGATCAGATAGAACAAACCCCCTAATCTTATTCTGTGTCTTCTCATACTCTACAACCAACCGGAAATCCGCCATCACATCGAGACAAACAGAAAGAGAACGAAAAGACAAAAGCAAGGAATTAAGGAAGCGGCAGAAGGAGGGGGAAAGGAGGAAGGGAGGGAATATCCTCGTTGTTGATTTGGTCCAAATTTCCGACTGGTTTCGGTCCGCGGCCGACACCTCGGAGTATCATCGCCAAGTTGCATCTACCGTCACAGTTTACCGATTTTGTTCTGATGTCAACCTCACACAGAGGTCTGCCGCCACCTGCTGCCATGGCGCTACCCAGCCATTCAACCTCAGCAAATTTAAATCAACTTCCGGATCGGTGGCAGCATGGCTCAGAAGAAACGCAGCGCAGCTTTTTCCAAGCAAAATCGGACGAAGAAAAGCGGCGTCAGGAAGAAGAGAGGACAAAACAAGAGAGCTTTAGATTGGAAATTCGGCGCACGGAACTCGAAATTCTTAGGGAAGCATTTCGAGGGGGTATACCGCCTCACCTCGTTCCCGTGATATTCACGGGAGGCGGGGCTCTTGCCGGAACAAGCGCAGAATGGGCCAACCAGTATATCTCCCAGCTGAACCACAACCAACAGCAATTTTTACAAGGCAATATTGTTTCCCCACCGGACTCAAGACTCGAATCCCGTCTCTTAACTGCTCCAGAGCATCAAACCCCAAAGTCAGGAGTGCTATCGTCAATCTCGCAAACACCAGCACAATCCCAGGGAACCCCTTCGCATATAGCTTCTGGACCCCCCCACAGCTTTCAGCATCCTACCTCTAGCTCATATTCCCCTTATAACAACTCGTCCGCTCTACACCCTGTGAGAGGCCATTCACAGCAAATACATTCGTCGGAACCGTCGAGGTCATCCTTACCTCGAATTAACACAAATGAAATACATCCACAACCGCCTCCACAAGGACCGCCTCCCGGTCTCAATATGCAACTTTCTGGTATCCCACCCCCCGCTCACCCTTCCACTCAAGCTGCTACACCTCATCAACCTTCGCAGTCTCACGGACCACAAGCTCAAACACCCCAAGAATCGCACCGCCAGCAGCCATCATCCTCGCCGATATTTTTCCACCATTGGCAACCTCCTTCAACTCAGTCATCAACATCGGCTCCGCCAGCATCAACCTCGCCGGCTTCTGGAAAGGGTGTGGAATCGTCCCCTTTCTCAAATCAGCCTTATATCTCAGGTACCGGATCCCCGCGTTCGTCCAAAAAGCGTGAATTTGCGAGTAGTGTGCAGTCTTCTGCCGCCTCTATGCCAATACCGGGCCCTGCGGCTAACACTCCCTCGTACTTCTCGCCAGGCTCGTCCACCAGTTCAAGTAAGCGGAGGGGTCTAACTGCATCTCATAATCGTCACAGAAGTGATTCGGGGTCTACTCGCGGCTACGAGCCTTACCCAAAGAACCCCGCAGCCCGCCCTCGGAGATCGGAGATCGGGTCTATGAGCGATGGTAATGGGGCGCCAGGGATGAATCAATTTTCAGTCTCTCATAGGACCAGCCACGAAGCGTCCCCGGAAGTTGCTCATAGGGAATCGATATCCAAATCCCAGAGCAATCTACATAATGAATCACCGGTACCCCATTCCCATTTTCAGGCCGGCCCTGAAAATCGACTAGATCGCCACATTCATAGTGAAAGGGAAAACTCTGTTGGTGGTGGTACACAGCTACCTCGGAATTAACCGTTGTGCATCCATAGAATAATATGGCTTCGCCATACAGATATTAAATGTACTTACACGGTATTGCCTTTTGTTTCCAATCCAACGGTGTCCTAGCAGAGATCTTATCCATTTGCAGGCAATATTTGTATTAATGTGTTCACGGTGGCTTGTTTCTTTTTGTTGGTTGGCATCGCTTTATGGGAGAATAGTAGTGGGTATTATTTTGTCTCCTGTCTTGCCACCTTCATCTGACTAGTTATTTTGGAGTATGAAGTAATGCTGGTGTAATTCTGTGAGAATTTATGTAGGAGACTCCAGCGTGTTTTTATCACTGGCGAGTTCATTTCTGGCCGAACCATGTCTTCAGTTTGAATATAAGACTGGCCTTTTGTACATATATACATATTTAAGTATTTACTTTCTTAAAGACCCTCGTAGACAGCCTGTGAACTTATCTACTTGAACAAATTGATCCGGATTAGTATCTAGGTTGTCTACATTGTTATGGCTTTCGGCTCCGGCTTTGACTCTTCTCCGATATCTGACCTTCGTTGGTGTATTTGGTCGTACTTTAAGCTGTCGTTTCTAAGACCGCATGTGTTTTCCGACAGAGTTGCTGGACAATATATTTTATTTTGTTTTATTTTATTTTGTTTTGTTTTATTTTGTTTTAATTCATTTCATTTCATTTTTTCAATTACGCAGAAATCAGGCTTTCTGCGCTATGCATGACACAATCGATGTTTTCAACTTTCTGAAAACTCGCTCTCTATTCTCGAGCCCGAAATGTTGCGAACAGCTTCAAGAACCTCTGCGATTTGTTCATCCGACAACCGCGACTCCAGCTCTTCTATTAACACATCCAACTCTGTTTCGTTCTTGGGAAGGTGATTCAAAATCATCAGAATTTCTATCTTTTCGAATCTGAATTTCGTAAGGCCTTCAACAAGGTCAATTATGGCTTCGGGGGTCTGAGAAACCGCCGCCGTTAACGAAAGGTAGTCGATGAGCTACATAACCAGGGTTATTTTCTTGGTAACATTCGTTAGGATGAACAAACGAGTATTTTCCTATACCTCTTTCATCACGGTTTCGAGATTCCCAGGCTTCATTGCTACCGCCGGGCCCTGCACCGCAACTTCGTCCCTGTATTTCCGTTTGACATCTTGAATGTGTGCTAGGACTTCATGGTTGCTAAGCATCGCCTCGCATGGCTCAAGGACCTGTGGCGGTCGCTCTTAATTAATTCGAACGTAACTATAGGGAAGTTGGGGTGTTTATATATGCACTCACTTTCATTGGATGTATTTGTAAGTTTGGGCGATGCAATGTTTCCGCGGTTAGACAGCAGGTAGGATTCGAGAGAAGAGGCGCACGTAAAACTCTGCGACGGGTCTAGCTCCCAAAATACTACACAAACCTCACCAACCGCAACCTCGTAAGAATAATGGCAACCTCCCACCCCCAGAGCGAATCCGAAAGTCACCATGCTGCACCGAGTAACACCACACGGTTTCAAGGCCCATCAAAACCTGCTAAACCCACATCAGAAGAACTAAAGCAGCAGGAACGGGATTTTTTCGAAACACCATTATTTATGCGGTCTTGGGACGATGTTCCCGAGGGTACAAACGATGCTCTCGATGCTCTCAAAGCACTGAGTTACGAAGGAGAACCACATGAAGTGGCTGAGAATTTTCGACAGCAAGGAAATCAATGCTATCGATCCGGGAACTGGAGAGATGCTGCTGAGTACTACACAAGAGCTTTGGCTGTCAAATGCTCTGCTGACAGCATCAACGAGGCCTGCTACGTAAATCGTGCAGCTTGCAATCTTGAACTAAGTACAGCGGATCTGACACTTTTCTTTTCTTTTTGGTCTATTTCCATTCGTCGAGTTGGGTTATTGATCCTAGCCGGTAACATTAGGAAATTATCGAAAAACAACTATGGACTGCTCAGAGGCTATTAAGATCAACCCCAGAAATGTCAAGGCTTGGTACAGGTCGGCCCGCGCATGCCTCGCTTTAGACAAGCTCCTTGAATCAGAAGACTGCGCGAAACGTGGTTTGGCAGTTGATAGTGGCAATGCTGCCTTGAAGACCATTCAAAGACAAGTAGATGGCCGAAAGGAAGCTTTATCTGGTTTGGAACTAGCCAGGCAGAAGCGAGAGCAAATATCAAAAGCCCAAGTTTCTGCCCTCCAAAGGGCGCTGGAGGTGAGCTGCCTTTTTCTCTCGGATGCTGTGATCAAAGGGCTAAACCATCACTGCCGAAAAGCTACGAGGTATCAAACAAAGAACTACGTCTTATCGTCCACTTGATCTCCCTTCTGAAGCTTCTGTGCGACTTGGTGACCCGCTGAACCCTAACTCTACCCTTTATTTCCCCTTGATAATCCTATACCCTCTTCACCTTGAATCCGATTTTATTACGTCAATGCCTGAAGATCAGACGGTTTATTCTCAACTCGAGGAGATACTTTCCCCGTCAAACCCGCCCTCTTGGGATCACAGCAAAGAGTATGTTTGTACTGATGTGGAGATCCTTGTTGAAATAAGGAAATATGACATGCGTGGGAAAGCAAGCTTAAGCAAAGTTGGGAAAAATATCGCTTTAAAAACAATTCTCCAGCAAGGGAAATTGGAACTGATCGACGGGATATTACGAATATTCGCTGTACCCAAACCTCGACTGGCGGAGTTTATTCATGACTGGAAACAGAAAAACCCGAGCTAGTTTCGCCACTGGGTTACACGGATGGGATTCACCTTACAGCACCAAAAGACACAAGGCGTGGGCTTGATAATTGTAATTAAACCATTTACCACGTTATATACTATTTGGGCTAGCGAAAGGGGAAAAAAAGGGTCCATCAATAACGCCAGCTAATAATATCGAACGGACAATCCGTTAACATGGGAGGAACAAAAACATCAAACATCAATGACTCCAAACCAAACTTCCCCAATTCGGCAACGAAAACATAGATGTTGGCGGTGTCACAGCTTTTGGTACGTCCAGCCGCCGTTCTCTAGTATTCGTTGGCGTTCTATTCTGTCAGCTTCTATCTCAGCAGATGTTAAACGGTCTGCACCGGACCAATTAGCGGAGCTCGTCCGAGCCCTAAATTTGGCCCTATCAGCCCTTCCTCGAAAGATGTCTTCCATCGATAGTGGCGCTATAGGCCCAAATATTGTTTCGGGATCAATTCCTAGCTGATCCTGCAAAGCCTGTCTCAGTTCCGGGGAGTCTGCCCACTTAGGCACACGAAATGACCTGTCATCCTCATCATCCTCAGAACTAACATCACTGTCAGAATAATCGTTACAACAAGTTATGGCTGGATTCTTGTAATCTTACTCTGTATGGATTTCAGGCAGCTCAATGCTTTCAGGATTCGGATAAATTGGCGATTCTCGAGACACCGCTGACTGTTGTTTTCCTGTTCGTGGTGCCGAAGGGGTCACCATTGTTCCAAACTTGAGTTTGTCATGGGAGTATTTTACCGCATCAACTTGCGGCAAAGTACCAGCTTTGGAAAATTGTGGCGGTTGAAGTAATGCAGTTTTAGCGAGCGATGACCCTTGGTTGTACTGGGCGTGAGTCTGCGGTGCTGGAGTGTAGTCTTGGCTAAAGATCCCTCCGATTTTTGAAGGGGGTAGGTTTTCTTTCTTAGCCGTTGATTGTCTTACGGGGGGCGCGAAAGTGGAAGGCCCGGGCGTTTCTGAAATTTCCTCAGTCTTCCTTCGCTTGTGCTGCTGCTGGTAAGAATCCTTTGATAATTTCTCTTCTTTCTGGGGCTTTTCTTCTTCCACCTGCAGAAAGCGTTTGGGCTGACGTTTGAGGTCTTGTTGCGATTTCGAGACCAGGGGCGTTTTATGTGAGAAGGGTGTTGTCTTTGAAAGCATCTTCGAGGGTTGGAGCATGGGCTGTAAGCCTTTAATAGTTCCCGGAAGTCGCTTTTTAGTGTCGTCGTCATCCGATGACTGCAGGCAATGTTAGGAAATTATCAATTAGAGTTTCGTGACGACTTACCTTTGCTGCTTGTTTTTTTGTCGTTTTAATAGCCTGTTGCTTTCGCTCTTCTTCACGGCGTATCTCCTCACGCTTTAGATTTTCGTGTCGCCTACGTTCATTCTCTTGCTTTTGCGCGGCCTTCCGTTCCCTTTCTTCTTGTTCCTAGAGTGATAGGTTAAAATTTGAGCGCGGAAATCAACCAACGAGCGGGAAATCTTACCCTCTTTTGCGCTTTTGCCGCCGAGTTAAGAGCGGCTATTGATTTAGATTTTGGTAAAAGAATATTCTGCGTAGAGCTATTTGACATCGCAGACGCTGGGCGGGGATTTGGGTCTTTAAGTGGACCAAATGTGTCAGCAAGTGCATTCACCAGCGTAGTCGAGCTGGGAGCATTTGGGTGGTTGGTCTAAACGCTATTCAGTTTGTTGCCTCCTAGTTTTAACTGGCATATAATTATTGACTGACCTTGTTATGATCCATGTCTCGCTGTGATGAGTTTACGAGTCGGATGTTTGGTGGAACGATTTTTGGTTTAGAAATACCACTATCTTTAACGCCAAAGAGTCCACGGTTGGGTTTTTTCAACTCGCTCCCCTTTGCCTGAAGAGAGCTTTGGTTTGACACTCCCTTGAAGCTATTTGGTTTAGAAGGCGTTCTCTTAACCGATTGAGGTGACAGTTTACGTGTTATCTTTTGAGACCCTGACGCAATCGTTCTTGAAAGCGTTTCATTTCCACTATGTTCAGATGAATCGATATCTGAAAACGGCGAAGCTGGCAATGATAACTCATTATCAGAAACAATGGGCGACTGGAGCAAATCTTCGACATTTTCTGGGATGAGAGGAATTCCTTCGATCACAGCAGGTGAAGGGCCTTTAAGCTGGACTTCGCGCTTGAGGATATCGCCATATGTTACTAGACCCATTTCAGTTGCTGGCTGGTGGACGTTTTCACTGGGGGCCATTCGCGGATTATCAGGCTGGTCGAAGAGTTTTTCCAATTTTGGTCGTAGCGAATCATGCAATCGTGGCGATTGAATTTCGGGATAAAGATTTTGTTTTGGTGCTTCGGAAAGTAGTGCGTCTTTCTCTGCGAGTACGCTTTCCGATTGCAGCTCCTGGTCGTTTGGTTTTTGCGGTGGAGTTTTGAAAGGCTGTGAGGTTGGTTTTGGAGAGTCGGAACGTCCAGATCTCCAAAGAAGCTGTTTAGCAAAAGAGAATATATTTGCTTGGTTCTTTTTGGCGGTAGTAAACTCAGGGTCATCGGGAACTTTGGGTTTCGAGGGGGTGCCAAGGTCACCCGAACGTATAGGTGTCGGGAGTGTCGGGTATAAGACGGTGTTATCAGATACTTTCTTGGCTGCAGAAACAGGTACAGGCAATTTTGTAACAGTAGGGGTTGCAATTGCCTTCGGCGTCGAAGCATCAATTTTACTTGGAGTCCTCGCGCCGAAGTCAGTTGGCGCGGATGTAGTGGTAAACGGATCGGTTAGTGTTCTCGAAGTGGGTGGGCGTGGAGGGATCCAGTCGCCTTCGTCTGACTTGATGGAATCTCGGGATTGCAGTGCTGACCCTGATTTGGGGGTTTTCATATCGGAAGCCACAGTCTTAAAACTGTTGCGTTCATCGGGTTGGCTTGAGGACGAGAGCGACGAAGTTGACATAGATTTGGACAGCCTACTGGTTCCTTGTTGGCTTAATTGGGATATTTTCTCATTAAGACGCTGCGTCGATGTTTTTTCTGAAAGATGCATGACTGAAGCTTTGTTGATTTCGGCAAGGCGAAGTTGTTCATTGAGGTCATCATCGTCATCCTCTTCATCTGAAGGAGGGTGAGGTATAGGCTGGACAGCATTGACACTTATATTATTAGACAACTCGATTATCCCTCCTCCATCTGCCACGACAGCAGATGCCCCAAGACTTTTCCCACCCGTAAGACGCCCGAAAAAGCTTGTTCTGTCATCCACTTGACTATTTCTGGAAACCGTGCTGGTAACGCCACCCATACTCTTCTTGTGTGTTAGAGTTTCTCGAGCCGGTAGAGAAGCGAAATTAATACTACTCCGAGCTACGCCGGCGGGGGACGCTGCCTCGCTTGGAGTTTCAGACTCCACAACTGGCTCTGGCTCTGGCGCTGTTGGTTTCGGTGTAAGGAATGGACCGACCTGTTGGATGGGTGAGATCGGAGAAGATAGTACTGTTGGTGACGAGATTTGGACGGACGAAACAGACGATTGCCGGCCATGGTACCCTGAGATATCCTGGGGAGGTTTGTTCGGGGAGACAGAACAAGTAGCCTGGGGTGATGGTGGCAGCAGATGCTCGCGGCGTTTTTGGTTTGGACTAGGATATGTGGAGGCGCCGATATCTTGTGGGACAAGGTTGGCTTTGTCAAAAGCTGACTGGTCATTGGCTGGTATGTCAATATTTTCCATGCGATTGGTATCATGAGAGCCTGCTATATGATTAACCTCATCATCCGCATGCTCCTCTTGAGCAGAAACAAAGGATTTACGTGTTGCATCGGAATAGGTTCTCCTATCAGTTGTTTCAGCAATGATATCCGGTGCATTTTGATAGAATGGTTTTTTGGCAGGCGAGCTTCTTTCAATAGGCTGGTCTTTAGTCATATCAAACGAGCCCACTAGACTCGCAGAAGCGGATGACCGGCTCCAGACCCCGCTATCCCTGACCAGTTCCGGTGTCGAAACGATGCTATCTGAATTGACATCGCGGGTTTGATTGGGGTGCAATCGGGAGGCAGAACTTGTAGGTGTACCGGCTGCACGGGTTGTAGTTTTCGCAAATAAAATATCATTCTAAGAGCGGAAGAAGGAGAAAAGAGTGAATGTTATTACGAGGTATCTGATATTGAAATAATATTTAGGTGGAAGGTACATACGATTGGTTCTTCAATCGGTATTGCTCTTCTAGGAATACGAGGGGTCTTTCCTCTCAATTTACCTGGGGTTTTATACAACTCCGTGATGTCTCTAACATGTGGTTTTGAGAGTTAGATTCTTTTTACGTTCTCCAGGAGGGGGTTTTCAAGAAAAGGGGAAGTACATTTTTGAGTCTTTCGTGAATATTTCGGCCATATGCTCATTAAGCCATTCCAATTCATTCCTGATCGCAATAGTGAAATCTTCGAAGTGGTCTGTTTCTTTACGATACGCGTCGGCAACTTCACTAAGAATCCATTCGGACGATCCAACCTCAGGCAGAACAATCCGCGATGCCATCTTGAATCCAGGGTAATCCAGACACCGTCGGGATAGCTTCGAATATGTGTGGCGGTATGGGGTCCAGTTCCCGTAAGTAGTAGAGATGAAGCTGTATTAGAGTAAAGGTTGGGCGCTAGCGATGGGGGTCCCGGGAACGTGTCAATTGTTTTTAATCGGAGGGAGGTGGAGGCGGAAAGGTAGAAATAAAATAATAGATAAAATAAATAAATAGAAAATAGAAAAGCAAAGACGAAATATAAACTCAAGGCGACTGTATTTGCCTTCGGCCGTTTCGTGTCTAGACGAGTCGTCTTTCCTGTTATCAAGTCGGTCCAAATCGGTCAAAGTCAAATCCGAAGTCGATGTTAGAGATGAGGTCTTGAGACTGAGATTGAGATGTTGCAACGCCGCTTGTTGTTATTGTTCTTGTTGTTGTTTTGGTGATCAGGGAAACAACACGCGGTTCCGCGAAGCCATGGTACGATTCCACGTCGAAGTATTCTGCAATTTGTTCAGAATCGAATCAACTCTCTCAATTACCCTGCGTACTCTCGAACAATATCAAAAACCTCGTACCCAGGCAATTTCGAGGTTGTGTTTGGAGGAAGAGTAGGATGACGATGGGGGACGAGTGAAGAAGGTCGGACCAGGGTGCACTTTATTCTACCGCGCACAACAAACAACCACGCGCATTGCATCTAATCTAATCGATCTCCATATCCAGGCTCCAGACACCTGTTCTTGATCTACCGATCCCTCACACTCACGCTTCCAACCTTCTTCGGCACAGTTTTAGCTGCCATGGCTAACGACAGGTTCAAATACAAGCTAGAGATCCAGCAGATGATGTTTGTCAGTGGTGAGACAGGAGAACCTTCACCCGAAACCACTGGTATAATCGAGGATATTGTTAGAGGTCAAGTTATTGAAATGGTTCGCCACTGGAGGCCCCTTTGTCATTTGTGCTTATTGCTCATTTTGCCCCCCCTCAAGTCTTATTATTTCCTGTTAACATTTATCTCATTTATCTCAGTTGATACAAGCAACTGCCCAGGCCGCTCGTCGTGGCTCTCGGTCTATCTCGACTGATGACCTCATTTTCTTGATCAGACACGACAAAGCCAAAGTTTCTCGCCTCCGAACATATCTTTCCTGGAAAGAAGTCCGCAAGACAGCAAAGGACCAGGACCGCGATGTAGATACTGCGGACCTAGTGGACGATTCTGCCGCTGGCGATGCCCTCAAAATGCGCCAGAAACGCGCCAAGATATCTTTACCATGGGAAGTCGCTTCGTATTTTAGCGAGCAACCTCCAGAGGCCGACGATGAGGACGATGAGGAGGAAGCAGAAGCAAACGTTGCGACACTAGCAAGACTAAAAAGCGCCGATGAGCGGACTAAGGGTATGACTCGCGACGAATACGTTCATTTTTCGGAATGTAGGCAGGCGAGCTTTACTTTCAGGAAGTCTAAAAGATTTAGGGAGTGGGCAGGATTTGGAATGGTTACAGATGCAAAGCCAAACGACGATATTGTAGATATCCTTGGGTTTTTAACCTTTGAGATTGTCCAGGTTCTAACCGAAGAGGCTCTCCGAATCAAAGACGCTGAAGACAAACTCCAGACTTCCAACAAAGAAAACGACAAGAAGAGAAAACGGGATCGGTTTCTATTCGATGGCCCGGGCGAAGGGAGAACCCCGGTCGAACCTCGTCATATCGAAGAAGCTTTTCGGAGGCTTCAACGCCCCCGAGCAAAATCTAAAGCGATGCGAAATTTCGAAGGGGGTGGGGTAATGAAAACGAGAGTTGGCCTCATATGATTAACACTAGCGAGACTTTGTTACAGGAGACTTGAGTTTTGCATCTTGCCAACGAGTATTTGTATACCTTGCTTTGACAAGGCAGTAAACGTGGTCGTTATGGGTTTGCTCAAGGGTGGGTGGAGTTTCTGGGGTATTTACGGCCCATGCTTTGGTATCTCATATATCTTTATAGTTTCGTGGATAGTGTGAAAAGAAACAACAATGCTTAAATGTAATAATACAGGGTATCTGAGATTATCTGCGTACCAAGATGGCGGGGCAGGAGTGCCTAGTGTAAGAAAGATTTATATGGTCAGATCAATGAGAACCCTCATCGCAGTTTTGTGCTTCCAAATCCGCCAAACCCCATCATTCGTGCCATAGTTACTACATCTTCGTCAAACGTGCCAGTGTCATGTTCAACAGGACCAGTACCGGCTTCCAATTTTCGCTGCTTCGCCTCTTCTTTCTTGACTTTCTTCCGTTCTCTCCTCGCCAAGAGCTCTTCCTCTTCGACTTTCCTCCGCTCAAGGAGTCGTTTTGCGAGGTCGAACTCTTCAGCCTTGTCTTGCTCCTGCTTTCTTTGTTTCAGCCACCCTAACCGGTTTCTCACCATATCCACGGTTGCCCGTTCTACCACGTCCGTCTGACCCGTCGCTTGCAGGTGCTGCTTGCTATTCAAATGTTCGACATACTCCAGGCTGTTTGTGAAGTTTAAATCACAGGCCTCGCAGTAATAACCAGGACCTTTCCCTCTCCTTCCCCCGGTGCTCCCCAGCGGTACAATTTGTACTTTGTTCAGATTTTCATCCAATCGAATCCGATCCCGCCGAGCCTCGATCATTTTTGATTCGTCAAACTTCCTCTCATCGCCATCAGGATCTTGCTTCGGGATGTACTTCTTTCCTGCTAGCTTAGCTTCATAACGCTCTTTGCGTTCCTTTGCTTCTCGGACTTGGCGTTCGGCAGCTTTCTGGGCATATTCTTCGCGATCCCACGTTCGTCGGAAGGACGTGTCGCCCGTTGCGGCATTGTCATAGACTCCGGGTGGCTTCGACATTTTAAACCTGGACTGCGGTGTTTATATCGACGTTTCAATCAATGAGGTATTGGGATCAGGTGAAGGCTGACTCGCGAGATCTGTGTTGGGCCCCTGCACCGTTGATCTGTTATGTTGTCTTAACGTTGGGGGAAATCCGAGGAAATTCGAGCCAGGTATTTGTCTGGAAGAAGTCTATTTATCGAGATCGAATCAGACCTGCGAAACCAAATCAGGTTTGCAACACAAGCCCGACGAAGCAATTACACAAATCAGTCAAGACAGCTCAGGACCCCCAAAGTTTAAATCAGAGCAAAGGCCGCGAATAATGAATGACCAGTTTCAGTTATATAATTACTAGGTAAGTACCTATCTATACACACTGTCTCAAACACTTGTTTACTGTCATAGGGGTATCGTGCTACATAAGGTGATTACCTAGGTAGGTAGAGAGGTACTTAGACAATTGTATACGAAAATGAGAGATAGTACCTCGAATCGTGAAGGTTGCATGTGCTGCATGGATTCATTGCATGAACAGCAAATTTTATCGTACACACATAGAGTATAATACAAATTTATTAAGCATATGGGGGAAGAAAATAAAACAACGACCTTTGATTCCTAGCCTGACGCACGCATCCTTAACCACTCGGGCACTCACTAGGCACTATGAAAACAACATCCACTGATAGTAGCTAGGAATATAACGCCGAAAGCCAAAGTTCCTGCACTCACTATGAGGTGAGATGTGGATGGTTTAAGGCTAGAAGCCATGGCACTAAAAGATGGTTAATTAGGCATTTCCGATTTTTTAAGCTTCCTCCGAAGGTTTTCTCTTCTTCCTTTCATGTTTCTCTTTCTTGTCCTTTTTTTTATCCCGTTTCTCCGCTTTGCTATCTCGCTTTGAAGATTCCCGGTCGTCCCCAGTAACAATGGTCTCCCCCTCTGATTCATCGATCTTCCGCTTTTGTTCTTTCTTGTCCTTGTTCTTCTTTTTATCCTTCTTACTCTTCTCCTCGCCGACGGAAGGCACAACGCCTTCCATGGCTTGATCTTGGTCGGAAGAATGTTCTTCCAGATCAGCAACAGCCGCCCTGGCTAGATCAGCAGCGGCTGGTGCATCCTCCATAACTTCATCTGCATCAGGGTTATATTTTCTAGCCTCTTGAATGGACCACTTCCCGGGTTGAACACCGCTGGATGAGAGCTTGGGCAAAGTTGGCTTCCCTTCGAGATATCTGACACGATTTTCAACTTTCTGTCGCATGTAGATGCCAAGAGCAGATGACTCCTCTTTATCATCGGCGAGAGCATCATATCTGATACCCAAGGAAGTCTTGGTTGCTAGCATGCGAGCGATCTTGCCCTTGTTCTTCCCTGTTGATTGACCGATCAAGGATGCTTGGTAAATTAAACCATATTTTGGGGTATCGTGCTTCGTTTTTAGAGCTCTGAACAGCGCCTTTTCAGCACCAAGTATCTGAATCGTCGAGGCAGGTGATTTGGCCAGGTTCATCAAAGATCCCGCATGTGCTATCAATCTTGCCCCAACCAATTCTCCTACTAACGCGGTGAGATTTGGTGCTATTGCTTGCATGCGATTTGATAAATAAGTCGCAAGTTCTGTTCGATATTCGCTAAACCCGATAACCTCTTCCGCAAGGCTATTGATGTTATCCAGATCTTCATTGGTGATTTCAGTGCCCATAGATATTTCAGCAGCAGCCTTTAGTGCGGTCTCTATCTCTTCCGGAAGAACCGTTGAAAGATCTGAGTTTGATGCATTCGAGCGGATACCCATTATCTTTATAACACGAGCATATGCCATGTTATCATTAATGATTTTGGCCATCTCCGGAAAATGCCAGCCATACCACTCTTTTAATCGCATAGCATATGTATTGAGCTGCTTATCGAGATCGTCGAGGAGAGCGATTGCTTGCACAATCATTGTGTCGACTTTATCGGGCGAAAACTTGAGTTTATGGCGTGACAATGAGTGAGATAGACCTAGTGACATAGTGTTTAGGTCAGAGGGGAGAAGGCCAGGAATCAAGGAAGTCAAATGCTCCCTGATAGATCGGTAGAGGTCTTGGGTAGTTGAGTCGGATACAATGTTTAGGGATAACCCAGGCAGTTTATTTATCGCATTTCCTATTTTTTCAACCAGCATTAGCAAATTTCTAGGTTGAATTTGGAAAACCGGAGCAAATTCTACCCAGCTTCGCATCGGCAACAACCAACGAAGCCTTTTTCTCGTCCTTGATGGAATCTAGCATGCTCGCAAGCATGGGAGAAACCTTCCCTTCAATCAAGGCAGTGACTTCCGCAAGAGCGGTCGCTGCGCTATCAAACTTGGAGAATTGTTTAAGCTTCAGCAGACCGCATATGCCTTCCGAGCTGCTAATTTCTTTGGAAAGGTCATCGCGTTTGAGGAGCTTCTTGTCCTTGGCCTTGAAAAGAGCGTAACCAGCTGATGTTTCTGTCAGAATAAGGAACGACATGGTGGGAAGCCGTCCTCGTGAGCGACTCAGAAGTCGACTGAAAGTAAAAGCTTGAGATGAGAAATAATATCAACTCTGCGACGACTTTTATGAAGGAGAGTAGCCGTCAATTGTCTCGGGACTGGTGTGACGATCCTGTTCCTTTGATTTGAGATTGCTTTCCCTTTCCCCCTCTCTGTATTCGCAACAGTGAAAGACAACGTTCTTCCGCCTCAGAGGTTAAGTTTTAAAAAATTTTGGTGAACAGAATGATGGTAGTGACAACAAGATGGATTGCTTGGGGAAGAGGAAAAAAACCCCAAAAAAATAAAAAATTTTGGTTTGGAGGTCAAAACCACAAGAAATAAAAAAGAAAAAGCAAAAGAAGAAAAGTCGGCTGTGGCGGTGTGTGTGGCGGTGTACTTAAATATTTTATGCAATATAGGAAAGAAAAACACCGCGGAGATTACTTATATCCCACCGACGCTGTTCAGCATCTTATTCTCGTACAAGTGGTTTCGGGGCCCAAATACCGCCATGCCCCCAAAGGCGCTCCATTCACTACCGCCTCTTGCTCACACTCTATCGTCATGCTTGGCCGCCCTTCAGATATCAACTACAGCTGTCGGACCAGCCAGTTGTCTACCAACTCGAACGCTTGCACGTCGACTATTACCACCATCCTCGTTTTCTGATCGGGCATTCGCCGCATTCCTCCACACATCCCCTAGACTCAATGCGGGCCGTAAGAGAAAACCACCAAGTAACCCATGGTCTGTAGCGAAGGCTGCCGAAAAACGAGAGAAGGTTAAAGCTCGGAAGGCAGAGCTGCGCCAGGTCCGCCAGGAAGCAGCGTCCGACCCGGTTGTTGGACACACGACACCTTTCTTAGAGGCAACTGATTCGAAGCCGGATATGCTACCCCCAATCGACCAGCTTGTTCAACCTGGAGATCCTCAAGAGCGCCAACTACTATTTGAAAACGTTGTTACGGAGGAACGTCTCGGCCGTCTGAATCATTTCCTGCGGCCAGACGAAGTCACAGCGTCCATCAGACGATCCAAGGACCTGGAAGAGAGTCCAGCCTTCACGGCGTATGATCATAGTATTGCGCAGGGAAGAGAGATGCATTTCAAAGCAACCGCTGCGATGAACCGCATTCTCTCCCTTGGCAATGGGTCTTCCCGCGATAAAACAAGGGCGAACAAGGCATGGTGTGTCGAAACATTCGGCCGACATGTCACCGACGGAAAATTTCCTCGACCGAAGTACACATCCACTGCTTCTAACCCGGCGATAGACCCTGTGAAAACCCCGCGGGTGGGTCGCGACACCGGTAGCAGCGAAGTTCAAGCTGCCTTGTTGACCATGAAGATCAGGACGCTTTCTAAGCAACTCGAAGACAATTCACATGACAAGATGAACAAGCGAAATCTGAGATTGATGGTCCATAAACGACAGAAACTCCTCAAATATCTAAAACGGAAAGAACGGGGTGGTGAGCGGTACAGATATGTCATGGAAAGTCTAGGCCTCGATGATAATGCTATTATGAAAGAGGTGTTTATGTGATTGCGTGGTCAAGTAGTTCCTTCGTATGACAGATCACAAGTTCTATAACTGGCTCCTATGATTCACGATAGAAAACTTTTTATGTGTGTGTGTATATATACTGTAGCAAAATTTTCATAATTTCACAATAGTATACCGATATCGACATATCGCAATTTCAAATATTGCCTTTAGTTGCCTAATTAATATTGTGCACGGTACTGTCGCGATATGCCAAACCCTGGACGTTTAATGTTTGTTTCTTACGACCAATGATATGAAATACTTAGCGGATATGTGTATGCGCACCTCAGTTTCGGTCAATTCAAATTTAGTCGGACTAAACGCTGGCACCAGCATGCTACTCTCCAGACCCAGTTGACATGATGGATATTATAATATTAAGACTAAGCCGGTTTTTAGTTTCTCTTTTACCTCAGTAACTACCTAAGTAAGTACTTAAGTACTTAGTAGTTCTCACTGCTCTACTAGGCACTTACCTAGCTTAGGCACTTAAAGTATTGAAGGTTTTAATTTTAAAAAAAAAAGTTTTTGGGTGAAAAGTCGATGTTATTTAGATTTTATTACGCAGTCTTCTCTCTCCGCCTGAAAATACTTCTTGTTTATAAGATTTATTCAAACAGCGCAACTCGAAAGCACCATTTAAATTTCAGAATTGTGTTTGTCAGCAGTGTCGAAAAATCAGTCCATATCGAGTCGACGTCTAAGAAGCATACACGCATATATCGGATGGTTGTCAGATCAGTATTTCTCAGGCGGGGGATTAGGTCATTTCGAACTTCTTCCGCCCTCCAGCCTGCATCTACATTTTCACACTATCATGCCACTACCCAATATGCTTCTAGGCGTGTAATTCTCTCAAACACTCAACATCCTCGTGCATTTACGTCTTCGTTACACCCCAGCAGCTCGCCAGCGGGTGTTTCATTTGCTCCTAAGCCAATAATCGCTACCAAGTCAGTTCGCAAGAACCCAGAGATCTATTCCAAAAATTGCCTGAATAGAAATCTGCCTTTGGAGGCATCGTACCCAGCTCGCATCTCGAGGCTTTCTAATGATCTTTTCGAACTTCGAAGCTCGCTCAACCAGACCCGAAGCAAGCAGAATGCCTTAAATGCAATCATCAAAGTGGCCGCACCCAAGAGAATCAGCAATCCAGGAGAATGGGACAGTCTTCAATCGCAAGCAAAAGAATTGAAACAAGAAGTGTCTGCCTCAGAAGCGGTGGAAAAGCGATTAGAAGATGAAATGAACATGCTAGCCGCCCAGCTGCCGAATTTAACACATCCAGACACTCCACCAGCGGGACAGCCTCAAGTGGTTGATTATATCAGAGAGGACAAACTCCCTCTACGCCAACCTTCAATGGCAGCATCTGGTGAGACTGGAGACAGTGGTGTCCCGGTATTGATGTTCAGTGGAGAGCCAGGTCTATCTCACGTTGAGATTGGCACTGAGCTTGGAATACTCGATTTCAGTTCTTCAAGCAAGACATCTGGTTGGGGCTGGTACTTTCTCCACGGCGACGCGGTTCTGCTGGAACAAGCATTGGTTCAGTATGCTTTGGCATGCGCGAGAAATAAAGGATGGGATCTAGTGAGCCCGCCGTCGATTGTTTATTCCCACATCGCCAATGCATGTGGGTTCAAACCCCGAGATCAGAACAATGAACAACAGATATATCATATACAGAGTTCGCCCTCTCCTGAGGCACAGGAGATACCTCGACTGGAACTCTGCCTAACAGGGACTGCAGAAATTCCAATGGCGGGCATGGTCGCAAATACCTCTATTCACCAAAGTATGCTCCCTAAAAAGATGGTTGGAGTGTCAAGATGTTATCGAGCAGAGGCAGGGTCACATGGACTGGCTACCAAAGGGCTCTATCGTGTTCACGAATTCACAAAGGTGGAGCTATTCGCGTGGACACTGCCCGACCCAATAATATCTGATCACCTGTTTAATGAGATGTTGGATCTTCAGAAAGAGATATTATCTGGTCTCGGACTCTCCGCACGAGTTATTAACATGCCAGCAGATGATCTCGGTTCTCCAGCCTACAGAAAGTATGATATTGAAGCCTTCATACCCAGCAGGCAAGGCAAAAAGTATGGGGGGTGGGGAGAAGTTACAAGTGTGAGCGAATGTACAGATTACCAGGCGCGAAGGCTCAATGCGAGGTGCAAATATCCTGATGGGAAACTGGGTTTTCTTTGGAGTCTAAATGGTACAGCACTGGCTGTTCCGAGGATAATTGTGGCAATTCTTGAGAATAACTGGGACCCAGATCAAAAGGAAGCCCGGATCCCAGAAGTTCTCCACAAATATATGGCTGGGGTCCAGGTTGTTCGCAAGCATTCCGATGTGGTTTGATGGGCTATGGGATTGTGCAGTAACCAAGCACAGCGCATGATTCGATTCTGTACAGCATACATCAATCAAATATACCCTAATAGAAATCTGTGGATAGTGTCAACAATTTTTTGTATCGGAATTTGTGGTTCACCATGAAAAAATTTTCTGCAGTCCCGTAACTGGACACTTTGTTGCGAGACTGGATTTTCCGTAAAAATTTTAGATCTGGAAATCAAGACGAACATACTAATCATATTTGAACAATACACTAATACTCTCGCCATGGTGTACTCGGCGAATAGCCTAAATAATATTGTTAGATTCGAGCTTGTTCTTGTCCTATAGTCCAAGTAGCCGGGGGTGAATACCTCAGAGAAAACGCTGGAAACATCTAGAACTTTTAATTTCGAGCAGGCGCGCACGTTCTCATGCTGGGGCACTGAGTTCGTAACAACTACCTGATCAATCGCACTAGCATTGATCCGGGCAATCGCATCGCCAGAAAATATCCCATGGGTTAGTAATGCGTACACCTTTGTTGCTCCGCCCCTCTCTTTGAGGAGCTTCGCCGCTCGGGTGATAGTGTTGCTGGTATCGGCCAAATCATCTACTAAAATAGCAACCCGCCCGGAGATGTCACCGACGAGCATCATCGTCGCATTTTGGCGATCCGTAATTCTAGTGGGCCGCCGTTCCTAAAATCGAGTCAGCGAAGGACTGTACTGGTGTAAATGGAATCGGAACCGTCTCACTTTATGTATCAATGCAAAATCCATCCCAAGAGCGTCTGCGATCGCGGTTGCGCGCTTCGCACCACCCGCATCAGGACTAACAATAACAGCAGCCTGGTAGTCGGGGATCTTAGTTTGAATATATCTTTGTAGTAAAGGCCGGCCGTACAAGTTGTCTACGGGAATGTCAAAGAATCCTTGATACTGTGGGTCATGAAGATCCATAGTGATGATGTGATCAGCTCCAGCACAGGTGAGCAAATCCGCTATCAATGTCCCGGCCTGAGCTACCCATTGTTTGTAACCGGGCTGTCTATGCTGGTCCCAATCGCCAGATCCATTGGCGTACACCACTTTTTGAGAATCGCGTTTAGTGGAGCCAAGTATCTCGTTACCTGTATGCTGGCGGCGGAGAAATGAGGGACGGGAGCTTAGACCGGGAGAACCTGGAGCGGTGCTGGTCCCTCTTTCTTTGTCCAGGGCAAGCCTGCTCAGTTTATGTTCGAGCTGCCCGGCAGGAGGTCCGCTAGACCCAGCACCATCTGGTTGGGGTGCTGGAGTACCTGGCCGGCTTTCGAAGGTGTAGCTGTCCTTTTGAATGCCAGCTTTGGCTAAAGGCGCACCAACCTTGTTGTACGGGATGTCTGGCTGCCTGCTATATGGGAATAGAGGCATGACGGCTGTAACGCGTTTGGCAGATGCCGTCTTGCATGCCGATATCGTGATGAGGAGCTCAATGAAATTGTCGTTGACTTTGCCGCAGCCGGATTGTATGACGTAGACATCCTTTCCTCGAACGGAGTCCTGGATTTCCACTCGAGTCTCCCCAACCGAAAATTTAGAGAGCGTGATTCTGCCGGGTGGGATCCCAAGTTTTATGCATATCTGCTCCACTAACTCGGGGTGAGAAGACCCACCAAGAACCACAATGTTGCGGACCATGCCGAATGTCTCTGCGAGATGCGGTCTCGAAGTCTACAGCGGTCGGAATCGAGGGGTTAAGATCAAATCGTGTATGAAGTTGGGAGGGCAAACTTGGGTCTCCCGTGGTCTGGAGAAAGTTGGGGGGGGAGTTTTTTTATTATCGTTGGAGCTATTGAGTATTTGGGTAGGCTTAGAGTAGCTGTGCTTGCAAATACCGGAATTCCATCCCAGACTATATGGGTTTCAAGAGTGAAAGGGTATTTAGTTCGCCGTGCTGTTGGTTGTGTTCAGAGTACCGGAGCTGCTGCCGGATGCCTTTGAAGTCGCCTACATGTGAGATAACGATTTGTTTCGAGGCGCCACTGGGGGGGGAAAAAAAAAAAAAAAGCGAAACAGGAGGAGAGATGAGGGATGAGGGAAAAAGCCACAAGCGAAAGAATTGCGCCGATAGGCGATGCCACAGCCGGGCTGGTTACCTACTTCGGCACCCAAAATAGGCGCAGCCAACCAGCTGTTTTTTGAACATTTTGAATTACAAGTGCCTAAGTAAAAAGAAGGAAAATAGAATTCTGGTACGATTTGGAACTTACCAGGCTGGTCTGATTAGATTATATTATATTATATTATATTTTATTTTATTTTATTTTATTTTATTTTATTATATTTTATTTTATTTTATTTTATTTTATTTTATTTTATTTTATTTTATTTTATTTTTTATTTTTTTGGATTCTCTTATAGGGAAGCACTGTGTCGCCTAAGAAAACCTTTAAACAATCATGTTGGGTATCTACTTACTCAAGTATGCTAAAAGGTTGTGATCATATGACAGGCGAGTGATACAACAAAATCAAAGCACAGGAAATATAGACCAGGCTAAAATGATATTAGAAACAAAACTCCATGCAAAATAAATAAATAAATAAATAAATAAAATGCGTTTTTGGATGACCAAGTCTCGCTATTGCAACCCTCCGCGTTATGAGACTAAGTGTTACCCAGGCCCCCCCATACCCCAATTACCAGGCATACCAAAGTTCCAGTTCATTTCGCCACTCCCAAACATCGGATCCATCCCAGGCATCGAAGGGTTCATCGTGGGCGCAATCATCCCCGTTGAGCCCATTCCGGCGGTATTAGCCACCGCCATCATTCTTGGATTTTGTTGGGGGCGCATCATCTGTGCTTGTATCTGTGCCTGTTGTAGGTAGAACCCGGGGTTGAAGTTCATCGCATTCATATTCATTTGGCTTGCCTGCTGCTGGTGCATGGCCATCTGGGGAGTTTGCTGCTGCTGCTGCTGCTGCTGCTGACGGTTCAGCTGTTGTTGGTGCTGTATCTGCTGTATCTGCTGTAGTTGTTGTTGCTGATGAGGGCTCATTTGGTTCATTTGTGGCATATGATTCATGTTGGCCATAGTTCCGGGGTGGATATGGTTTTGCATCACATTCTGCATCAGTGCCGGAGCTATACCACCTGTTTGATTCTGAGAAATAGCAACGGGCTGCATCGGGGATTGCTGGGGATGGGTCTGTGGCTGCGAAAGAGGATGCTGGCTGGCGGCAATCTGTTGCGACTGGGGAGAGTGTGCTAACGGAGATTGCTGGTTTGGGAGAGTAGATTTGAAGGCTGGGTTAGTCATTGTAGCTTGGCTGGCAGCTCTAGCATGCCCGGGCTGCGGGTGTCCAGGAGTGGCACCGCTGCTGTTCCCACCAGGGAATAATACTTGAAGTTTTTTGTATTGTTCGTTCAGAGATGGGATATTTGACGGAGGAACAAGGAGAGCTGGCGATGCCGGAAGAGTCGCTGTCCTTCTATCCGCCATGGCCGCTAGGTACGCCAGGTTAACCTTCAACCGTTGCATGCACCTACATGATAAACAAAAAGTTGAGATAGTAAGCAGACGGACGATGGATATATATCAACGGTACTCAATGCAATGGTGGTTCGAGAAAATCTACTCATTATAGCTTTTCTCTAAAGCCTTCAGGTCTTCCGATGCGTCAGTCCCGGTGACAGCTGCTTTGGTTGCTTGCAAATTTAAAGATTCTTTGAGAAGTTCGGAATTGATTTCAAGAAGTAAGGAAACTCGTGACTTGTCGAGCTGGAGCTGGTTTTGGTTTTCTTGAGCCTTTTGCATCAGCAGTTGCTGCTGATGTTGCGCTGCGATATTGCTATTCGTAGCCTGGCCCCCAGGCGGCTGCGGAAGAGCCGACGAGAATGGCACAGGCACACCGGACCGGTTGCTTGTCATCGCCAGATTCATATTGTGAATTGCAGTTGCTGTGTCTCGCTAGTACCTTTGGAAGCCGAAGGATTAAACCGGGGGGGGGATGCAGTCACTGGCGTTGGACACTTGAAAGGGTGTTTGGGATGTACAGGTTGGGGCAATGCTGCGATAGAAAAGGAAGAAGGATTCGCGAATAGCAGCCGATAGCTGTGGTTGGCGCACACGTGTTGCTGACTCAGCAGCAGCTTGCGATTAAGTCCAAGCAATTCTGTCAGACTTGAAATTTGGAGATTTATATATTATTCAACAGCAAGCAAGTAATTAACTAGCATATCTCGACTTCAAAATGTACAGCATACCTACTTGGTTAATTTACAGATAAAACAATGAAAATATGAACGTGAAATATAAAGCAAACCTGTACCTTAACTTCTAAATATCATACTCAAAACTCCAAAGCAAAGGTAGAAGGCTGGTGGATGCGCGCTTGGGCACTCAGCAAACCGCTATTTACAAAATGGCCGAACAACCCAAGGTGTACGTAGGCTACACGACGAATACTTGCTTTCGATTGACAAAAACTTTGATGCTAAATGATTATGCTAAAGCTGAGGAGAGAGAGGGAAGAGGAGACCGAATTGATGAAATTCAATCTGTACTGGCTGATTTCCGACCCCATGGCGCCCACCTCCCGAATGCACTAGCATTGGATGTACTATTCGAGGTTGGTTGAGGCGGCCCCATAGATGAGATGGTGGTTGTTTGGCCAGGCGTAAAAACGGTGGTTGTTCTTTCAATACTGGTTTTGGAAGGCGGAGTACTACTTGTGAGCATTTTACGCATTGCTTCAAGCTTAGCCCTAGCTTCTTCCGCTTCCTGTCTCGCCATCGCCTCCGCTGTTTTTGCTTGGACTAGCTCGAGTAAGAGAGACTCCGGTGATGCAGGCGCCTGGTTTTCTGTGCTTTGAAGTAACGGTTGAATGCCAAGGCTACTTGACCGCTTGTTGTATGTCGGTGGGGCAGATGCGGGTGCTTGCCTACTGCGACCATTTGTACTACTATTTGTCCGATTCAATTTGAAAGCCCGAAGGCCATTTGAAGATTCTCCTTCGTTAGTTGGTGTAGCGTCGTGATAATCATAATCCGTAGTGACATGCTTTGGCAAGTCCTTGCGAGCTTTGAGTTCGCTGATTGTCTTTTCTAATCTTTGCCTCTCCTTTTGCGAGTCTTGCCAGCGTGAACGAGACTCGGTCACTTGCCCCTTCAATCGGTTGATTTCACTATCTTTATCAGACAACTGTGATTGTAGGTCCTTGGTTCTTGACACTTCTTGGATCAATCTCTCCTTTGCTCTTTCGAGTTCATTCATGATCTCTTTATATGATTGACGAGGCTTGCTTGCATCTTCAACTTCATCAAAATTCTGGGAAAGTTGATTGCAGATTTCTGCGATTTCTGTACTGTTTCCGTCCCTTGTCGGCAAAGGATCTTGAGCGACTAATGCTATAAGTCTTTTGGATAACTGGCGTTCCTCGTCTCTCTCTTGCTGCAGGGAGTGAAGCTCATCTATTCTCGCGGCATTCTCGCGCTGCAAGGCGCTCATCGCAACCAATAAATCTTCGATTTGATTATGCAAGTCGTTTTCCTTGTTCTTGCGTGCTGAGGCAGAAGTTGCTGATTTGCTTGAGTATCGAATATCTTCCATTAGGTTTGGCCCCGGTATCTCTCTGAGCTCATTACCTGGGTCAGAGATCGTACAGTCTAAAGAATTGACGGTAGCAAGGCTTTGTTTAGATGCGGTCCTTCGGACCACCGTGCTGGTTGGTCTGGAAACTGGGGGGACTGGGAGTCCACTAAAACTTATTGGTGGTGTACTTTCCCGTGGCGACTGAATTGTCCAGAATCTTCCAAGAAACCTCGCGGCTGCGGCCTGTACATTACTTTCTTGAGGCTTTGCGGATTGAAACGGGGCATGACTATCTTCAGGGTGCTCTTTCTTGAATTTATTTTCCAACTCCACTAAGCCCTCTCGTGTGACAATACCTGTTAGACCAGTAAAGTCGTTTACCAAGTCATCAGCGGAGCATTTGTATGTGTCCCATAAACCTCGAGCTAGAAGCATTTGCATGACCTCTTCGAATTCGTTGCTAGCCAATAGCCTGGATTCATTGCGTCGTAACAGGGAAATAGCAACTCGCATGATTGTCTCTGGCGCCCCTTCAAGAAATATTACATCGTAAATTCTTAAGAGCATCGGTAAGGGACATGTGACCGCGAAAAATGATAAGAACCATTGTGTGGCATACTCGGTTTGTATTCCGAGGTGATCGAGGTGAGTTGAAAGATCCGGAAGATGCATTGTGATTAGGTTAGAGAGCTGGTAAAGCCTCAGCTGTAACCCATACATGTTGGGTAGAAAGCAGGATCGTAGCTCGTAATTTTCCATAAGCCTTCGATGATCACATGGTAATTAACTAAGATGGCTTTCGTTAAATTTTGTATCATATTTGGAATATTCTTACCTAACGAGCACACAAAATGCCTCTCGTTCACCCATATGCATCAAAAGCGGACCAACCAAGAACCCAAGTCTAGATATAGAATTAGTAACATGTCGGTTTGTGGGACTGGATTCGGAGGTACCCTACCCTTGGCAATATCCGATTTGTGTATCATAGACACTGAAAGCGCGAAGAACTCTTCCTAACATTCTCTGACCCTCTCCACCTGCAGTTGAAAAGATGTCAACACCAGGAAATGTCCGGTCAAGATCTTTACCGATAAGATGTTCATATGGAGAGGACTCTCCTTGGAGTCTGTCATAGGTAGCTTCGAGTGTCAAATCCCGAGCCCCCGACATTGAGATCCAGACTACACCTCGTAGTGGAGGCGGAACCCCGCTTCTAATCTTCTTGCTGAGCAGAAAGGGTAGCTTCAGAGCCGTGCGGTGGTAATCATTGACAAGAGCTGCGTAAAAATCAAGATCCGTCAGGGGTGGGGGGGAAGGCAGCATGGAGTATCTCAGAGTGGCAGGGTCTGGGTTATCCATCAGCTTTTTCAACTGGTGCAACGAGGGTGGGCGATTTTGCGCGAGGTTAGGACGAGCCGCTTTAGGGTCATTTACGATTCGAGAATTCTCCTTCTCAAGACGAGCAAGCAGGAAACTTGTACTCTGTTGGCCAATCAAGGGTTAGGATGGTTTAAGTAAATATATATATCGATGAGGACGGTTACTGACTTCATCAGCTGTATCATCTCGGGGTTCTTGTTCTTCGGAGCGCTCCAGCTCGGCCCAATCAACAGCATTCTCTTCTGGTTCAGGGCTCGGGGTATCCCTTTGGAATACACCGATACTAGAGGTGGGAGATGGTTGCGATATTCCAATGACTGGATCAGTCAGAGCTCTCGGACCAGCGGATTGGTCGTCGGTGACTAATTTGAGTGACATTCTTTTCTGCGGCATAGATTCAGAAGTCGATAGCCGTACTGTTACCATGCTATCTGAGGAATGGGAGGACCGTTGCGAGTCATCTGTGGCGGGACCGGTTGGAGATTCGAGATCGAGTGTCCGCGTCATATTGGCAGCGTTGCTTGCCTGAAGCGGAGGAAAAGGTGGATACCTAAGTCGTCGCCGTTGGTCGTTCGTCCGAGGATAGGGGAAAGAGTAGGCTCAAGAAATGATTAGAGATGCCGCGTATGCTGTTTGGAGGACTCGATAATTTGAGATTTAGATCTTCGGTGACGAAACCATGGGTATCGGCGAAAGAGTGATCTCCTTTAGCTGCGATGAAAGGAGACAGGGTGTGACAAAACGGGCAGGCATGCAAGGAGGAGAAGGAGGCCTGGAGAAAACGGGTGGTAGTGATATTTATCCGAATTGATGTCTGAGATTGATTAGGGAGACCGGTCAAACTACCGCACAAGCAAACCGACTATTTGAATTCAAACGCTCGACAGACAAAATTTGATAAATGGGAAGAAAGAGGAGGAGGAGGTGGTGGAGGAGGAAAGAAAGGGTATCTGAGGATGCTAGGATGTAGGTAGGTAAGAAGTAGAGTAGATATTCTGTCATGTCAGAAGAAAGTAACTAGGAAATATTACTTTGGTAGCAAAGGGGCTGTAGCGAAACTGAGGCGGGCGAGAAAGTCGGTATTGCATTCGCAATCTCGACCAAAAGACGCATCCAGGAGGTCCTTCGAGCTAGCGGCCTTTGGTCTGGCATTATTGGGTAGAGCACATCCTGGCTTCTTCTTTGCAGATGCTCGCTGACTGGGTGCATAACCGAGCCAATCCGCATTGCAAAACCGGCAAAGCTGCACCATCTTTCCCTGGTGTAATCAAACACCCACCGCCTTGCATAGCGCTCTTGGAGATGGGGTTTTTGGGGTTCGGATGGGCGGGTACCTGCGAGAAGCCTGTGGCAGTGGTCGTCGTCTCTGTTGTGGCGGTGCTGCGCCAGAGCAACAATCACCGCCACAAACGCGAAAACGACACCAAAAACACTGATCTTAACGACAACAACAATGTCAACAACAACAACAACAACAAAAGAAAAAGACAGCTTCGAACGCACCTTCAACCATCGCGAAACCCGACCCTCTCGTCCCCACACGCGCCCACCCTCAGCATCGATCCAACATTACCATCATCTTCTGCCGCCTCTCTCTTCTCTAATTACCAGAACTCGATTGCCACAACATTGCTCAGCAGCCTACCTCCCCAATCTAACCAAAGCATTCGACAGACCATTCAAGACATTTTCACCAACCCTTTACACCACCATCATGGACGACTCTATCTTTGGAGCTTCCGATGAATCTGACGGCTACGAGCCCGCACCTGTACGCTTCCTCTAAAATTTAATCGACTACTCTGTCGTTAGAGCTCCTATAATGCTGATTTGTATCCACCCTGGATAGAAAAAGAAACCAGCGGCCAAGGTTGCGGCCGCAAAACCCAAGAAAGCCACTGTTGCGCCCAAGGCTGCGGGCAAGAAACGCCCAGCTGATCATGACGAGGAAGAATCCGACGGAAACCTGTCTGGCACCCCACCAAAGAAAGTCAAAAAGATAGCTGCAGTCAAGAAAACAGGCGGTGGACGACTACCGAAATCCGGAAAGCCGCTGCAAAGCCTCGAAAACATGAACGACGACCCAGATGAAGCAGTCGATGCACTGACTGAACTCATAAACTCTTCGGCGAAAAAGGCGAAAGCTAACGGCAAGACAGCTTCTGAAACTTACCAAATGGTAATAGCTTAAAATCGCGGCTTCGATACGTTTATCCAGACAGCTAATCAACTGATACAATTCTGTTTGTTTGTAGATATCTCCCGAAGAGCACATACTGAAACGGCCTGATACATACGTCGGTTCGATTGAAAGAACCACTACAGAAATGTGGATCCATGACAAAGAGGAAGATAGAATGGTCTACAAAGAAATATCTTATGTTCCGGGGCTGTTCAAAATTTTTGACGAAATTATAGTTAATGCTGCAGACAACAAAGTCCGAGACCCGAGCATGAACGTCCTAAAAGTTGAACTCGATCGTGAGAACGGCGTTATAAGCGTTTTCAACAACGGACACGGGATTCCTATAGAAATTCATTCGGAGAACAAAATCTACATCCCCGAGATGATTTTTGGGCATCTCCTCACCTCAAGCAATTACGATGACGATCAAAAGAAGGTTACCGGGGGAAGAAATGGTTACGGTGCCAAACTTTGTAACATTTTTTCTACGGAGTTTACGGTTGAAACAGCCGATAAGGCAAAGAAGAAGAAGTACAAGCAAACCTGGAAAAACAACATGAAAATATGTGGGAAAGTGGATATCAAAACAGGAGGGAAAGCGGAAGAATATACCAAGGTCACCTTCAAGCCCGATCTCCAGAAGTTCGGTATGACTGAAATCGACGACGATTTCGAGGCCCTTGTACGTCGCAGGGCTTACGACATCGCTGGCTGCTGCAAAGATTTGAAGGTGTACTTCAACGGCGACCAGATCAAAATCAAGGACTTTAAGGCCTTCATGCAATTACATGTTGACGCCATTCAACGCAAAAAACAGGAATCAGGTATTTTTGTGGAGCTGGAAAGCAAACCACCCACGATCGTCTCTGAAAAAGTCAACGATAGATGGGAAATTGGCTTCGCCGTTTCGGATGGTACATTCCAACAGGTCTCTTATGTCAATTCAATTGCAACAACCTCTGGAGGTAGTCACGTTAGTTATGTTGCAGATAAAATCGTCGAAAAGCTACAGGTCGAAATGAAAAAGCAAAAAGGCCTGGCCGCCCTAAAACCCAATCAAATCAAGAATCACTGCTTCTTATTCGTCAATTGTCTGATAGAAAACCCAGCCTTTACTTCCCAAACAAAAGAGCAACTTACCACCCGGCCAAGTCAGTTTGGTAGCAAGTGTGAGATTTCTGACAGTTTCCTTGCCAAGGTCGCCAAAAGCGGCATCAAAGAAGCCCTTTCGGATACCGCTCAATCTAAAACCGATGCTCTGCTCAAGAAAACTGACGGCTCCAGACGAGCCCGCATCGTCAACGCCAAGCTGGTGGATGCAAATAAGGCCGGAACGAAGGACGGTTGGCAATGCACACTTATATTGACAGAGGGTGACTCGGCCAAAGCTCTTGCCATGTCGGGAATGGAAGTTGTCGGAAGAGATCTTTTTGGCGTATTTCCACTACGTGGAAAAATGCTTAACGTTCGGGACGCACCAGCAGATCAGATTGCAAAGAACGCCGAAATTCAAAATATCAAGCAGATTCTCGGACTACAGCACAAGAAGGAATATACCGAGAAGAACATTAAAGACCTTCGTTATGGCCACTTGATGATCATGACTGACCAGGATCATGATGGAAGTCATATCAAAGGTCTGCTGATAAATTTCTTGGATGCCCAGTTCCCCAGTCTTTTGAAAATCGATGGCTTCCTGCTGGAGTTTATCACTCCTATCGTCAAGGCCTACAAAGGAACAGTCATGAAACCTACCAAATCCAAGGCGTTTTTTACAATGCCAGAATATGAAGAATGGAAAGATACTAATACCGAGAAGGGATGGCAAATAAAGTACTACAAGGGATTGGGTACTTCCTCTAGCGCTGAAGCGAAGGATTACTTTTCGGATCTAGATCGGCATCTGAAGGAGTTTCACAGCATGCAGCTCGAGGAACGGGGCCTTATCGATATGGTTTTCTCGAAGAAAAAGATAGAAGAGCGAAAAGAATGGTTGAAACAATTTCGGCCTGGTGTTTTTCTCGACCACAGCATCGAAAAAATCACCTACGATGATTTTATTAACAAGGAATTAATTCTCTTCTCAATGGCTGACAATATTCGTTCTATTCCTTCGGCGATCGATGGGCTAAAGCCGGGTCAAAGAAAGGTCTTATTCGGCTGCTTCAAGAAGAAGCTCACCAAAGAAGTTAAAGTTCAGTCACTGGCTGGTTATGTTTTGGATCACACACATTACCAACATGGCGACGTTTCCCTTTCACAAACCATTATTGCACTCGCTCAAACTTTTGTCGGGAGCAATAATGTCAACATTCTAGAAGCCATCGGCAACTTTGGTTCAAGGCTTAGCGGAGGCAAAGATGCTGCAAGCCCTCGTTACATCTCCACTATGTTGTCACCGTTTGCTAGGGCACTTTTCCCTGCCCTCGATGATCCAATCCTCGAATACAACTACGAAGATGGCGACAAAATCGAGCCTAATTGGTACGCTCCGGTATTACCTCTTATCTTACTCAATGGATCAGATGGTATCGGAACAGGGTGGAGTTCCAATATCCCCAATTATAACCCAGAAGAAGTCGCCATGAATCTCCTCCGTCTACTCGACGACCAAGAACTGGAACCTATGCAACCATGGTACCGTGGATTCAAAGGCAAGGTTGAGCGTTTAACCCCGGAAAAATATCAGTTCTCGGGGGTAATCAATCAAGTTAATGATACGACTGTTGAAGTCACAGAGTTACCCGTTCGCCTCTGGACCCAAGAGTTCAAAGAAAAGCTTGACGACATTATGAAACCACCAGAAAAAGAAGGGAAAGAAAAGGAAAAAAAAACTGCAAAGGTGGATAAGACGTGGGTGAAGGATTATCTAGACTATAACTCCGACCTTCGGGTTCATTTCATAGTTGAACTAGACTCCAAGGCAACCATGGAGGCTGCACTAAAGGAAGGCCTTGAGACTCGTTTTAAGCTTACTAAAACAGCCAGCACCACGAACATGGTAGCCTTTGATGCCCAAGGTCGGCTTACAAGGTATGAGACTCCTGAGGATATCCTCAAAGAGTTTTATTTTGTTCGCCTCAAGTTGTATCAAGCTCGCAAGGTACGTTTAATCTACACCTCCACCAACAATACATTCCCACTTAATATACTTCCAAACAAGGTATCAAAGGAAATGCTAACATTATAATTTGGTACTCAGGATTACACTTTAAATGAACTAAACAAGCAACTAAGGAAACTCACAAATCAAGCCCGTTTTGTCCAGATGATAATCAAAAAAGAATTGGTCGTGTCGAATAAAAAGAGGGCAATTCTTGTTGCAGAGCTGAGATCCCATAAGTTTGATATAATGTCAAATAAAAAAGAAGCCGACGATGCCGGGGAGACCGAGGTCGCGGCTGAAGAGACTGAGGTCGCTGTTAGCGATGATGGTGTAGGCGACGGTTACAACTATCTTTTAGGCGTAAGGAAACACCACCCATATTCCTGATACGCATGATGACTAACTAGACTTCTCCAGATGCCCATTTGGTCCTTGACCAAAGAAAAGGTTGATAAACTTCTTGCTGAATGCGGAGCAAAAGAAGAAGAAATTGATATCTTGGCAAAACGCTCTCCTAAAGACCTGTGGAGAGAGGATATTGACGTCTTTTTACAAGAATGGTACAGGCAACTAAAAGATGATCAGGAGAGGGCCACAAAGAGAAGTGCTCTGAAAAAATCAAAGAAGGTTAAAACAACCGCCGGAAAAGCAGCAGCTAAGAAGCTGATAACAGGCTCGGACGGGGCATCTGAAGACGATGACTTTATAATTAAACCCAGAAAAAACACAAAAACCGCAAAAGCTGCCCCTAAGTTGAAACAAACAACCTTACAAATAAGCAAAAAGCCTACCACCGTCACCAAGCCTGCCAAGGAGGAACATGATAAGGGTATTTTCGATCTTAGTGAGGATGATGCAAAAAACCACACTCCGGTCAAGCGAGGGTTGGCACGCAATGCAGCCGCTAAAGAGCCTAGGATCATAGATCTTTCGGACGACAATGATTTCGGTGGGGATCCGGAACAAGCAAAGGAGCAATCTGGTAAGTTCTAACTACTCTCGAAGGAAGCTACCCCAATACACTGACGTTACTCTAAAATTAGATGTAAAAATGGAGGATAATACCGAAAAGGTCGATTTCACAAGCATGGTGAAAGGCAAGAGCATCAACGCGCCACCGAAAATAGCAATCGCTGGCAAAAAAGACACGAAGGTAGCCACAGTGGCTAGGAAAAAGAACCAATCAGCGATATTTGGAAGTGATGATGAAGATGGGGATGGTGATACGGATATGGGGCATATTAAGGCTCAGAAAGAAAAAAGGCCAGTGCGCCCTACCGCAAAGAAGGAAGAACCAAAAAAGGCTGCCAAAAAGTCACGAATAATAGATCTCAGCGATGAATCAGACGACGACATGGTATCTATTCAAAAAGCGTCGAAACCCAAGAATATTTCAGTGTCGGAAAGCGAACCCAATCCTGCTCCGCGAGCTCGACCCGGCCGAGCCGCCGCCGCGGTAACCAAGTATAAGGATAGTTTTGAGTCAACTGAAGAAAGTGCTTCTGAAGTTGGAGAACAAGAATCCGATTTTGACGAATCCGACTAGATGCTATCCAATTGTGCCCTAGTCGTTTCATTCTTTGATTCAGTATCTTTGAGAATTAGCCATGTCTGCCAGTTGAAAAGTGTTTTCCAATTCCGTTTTTATCTTTTTATTTTTACTATGTTTGCTCTGGTTCCGAGATTCGTGTTTGCTTTAGTTTGACGAATTTTGCTCATGAAACGTTAAACATGAAACCAATAATTATCCCTTGATATGCAACTGTGACGCTATGCCTTTTTTACGTGTGACAGCGTCTCTTTACCAGATTGTGTGCTGACTCTTGTATTTGTAGGAGAAGCACCTCCCAGCACGGCAGTTTTGAAAAAGTTCTCTCGAGATGGGATCCCTCACCGTAGGAGAAATGACGCCGTTTCTGGGACGCTTCTTATAATTGATGTATTTTTGGGATAGTTAAGACAATTGGTGGGACTATAGGGCTCGACTACGTACCTAAGTACCAGGTAGGTAGGTAGCCATATTAGGTCTGTCTTTGATGATTAAAACGTCACCAGAACTTCTTATTTCCTCCCACGGTACGAACTGTAATTACTGGGTACCTAAGTCCCTCTGTAGGTAATACTGTGACGCATGAAGGTGCCCCTTTGTACATTTGTATCTATACAGCAGACGGGTGCTTGCAGAGTGTTTGTTCCCTATTAAAGGAACGAAGAAACAAAGAAATTTAAAAAATGAGATTGTACGGGAACGGACGAGGGCATCCCACTAAGTACTAACTAACTACCAGGTATCTGCCAATATTCTATTTACTTTACATGTACATTAGATGCTGGTTTAGTTATTCCTGAATGTTTGATTCAATGCTTACTCCCAGATGAACTTAAAACTCACATGCTTGTTTCAATGTGGATCTTCCAAGTTAAAGAATTCAAGAGGATAGGGCCAGTTCATCCCAAAGCTATAACCCACGAGACAACTATAACCCTTCAAAAACTCGTTCTTTGTAGTATTCTCTTTGTGCATGTCCCGCAGCCTGCTTACATATGATATTAGAGAGATATAATATATGGCAAATGTATACATGCTTTAGACACAGCTTTGTCGACAGGAGAAAGCTAAACCATTGGAACTTATTGTTGGAAAATTGACATCAAGCATCTAATGAAGCAAATATTTGAAGACTGGCGTGATACCAAGTTGTCACTATATCTTCCTGAGCAGGGTCAGATCCTAAGAACCAAGTTATTTGACATCACACCGATCTATACTACTGTTAACAAGCAGTCTCCCCCGACCCCGCAGGCCGCATCTGGTTATAAAAGGAAACGTAGATTTCGAATAGTCAAACGAGAAAGGCAAAGCGGTAGAAAGACGTCAAGGAAGCGATTATTAAGACTTAAGCCAAGAAATACATGTATTGGAAACCAACACTGAACGAACTCAGAGTTCATAGGTCACACCTTCTAGTCAGACCGGTACAACCAATCCGTGAAGTTTCCTAGTTTATATCTAACCAAAGGAGAAAATTTAGCTACAAACCTAACTACCAAGTATCACCATGACATCGGGGGTCCTCGCAGCCACGAACGAACGGACGGACGGTTTCATTTACGACAAGTGCCATGTTAACTACCCATACCATTATCCTGAAACCGAAGAAATGCGGGAGATTCATAAATCATTTCGCATTCAGTTACCTTCAAGAGACATCATTGCAAGAAGTCTAGAAACGGATGGCAAAGATATGCGGTTCTACCGTACATTTCATCGCGATCTTAAGTATATTTTAACAAGAACCGACCTGCGTGGTAATTAGTAGAGTCTGCCCATGCAAGTTTTGTTAGCATCAACTGGACAGAGCTCCTGCCACCAGATAGCAGATAAAAAACATAGAAGCTCTAGGTTATAAACAAAGGCTGATTTTCGATTCACTTTATGTATTAAAACATATAGCCCACAAGTACACATTCGCTATCCAAGAATCGGATTGCGACAAGGAAGCAGTGCATTCAGTGCTTTGGGACTATGAAACCGGACATGTCCGTATCAGCCCGATGTTCAAATCGTCGGAGTTTGACGGTTTGCGAAAGAAGGTAGGATAGACGTTTTCTTCTTGGTGTGCTCGGATAGATAGCAAGTGCGGCGGAGCTAAGAACTGCCTGGGTTTGAAATTAAACTTAAGAATACGCCCCGTCGTTGTGTCAACAGAAATGGACTTGGCGATTGCTATGCAAGTATTACGGGAGGTAATATTGAGGCGCAAGGTAAGAGGATATCTTAAACCGCTGCGTGGCCACTCTAATATTGAACTATGGTATGGGGAAACCAGGGTTTTGGATACCATACCTTGCAGCGAAAGCAATGTGCGCACGATTTTGCTATACCATTCGGTACGCCCTTTCGCCAATTTTTGGAAATGATTTTCCAGCACTGTGTGAGAAGCAGCATGACGATATTTTAGCATCGGATATGGTGTACGGGAGCGAGGATACACTTCAGATTGAGAGCTCGATTATCCGAGCCGTCAAAGCCAAACAAGCAGTAGTCGAATGGCAGATATATACCGAAGAAGGGATAACGAGACACGACCGCCAGGAGAAATTACCTCCAATCGATGAGGCGTGGAAAGAATACCTTCTAACTTGTAAAGGGTTGCCAATGCCACCACGGCTATCTTATCCAGACACACAGGTCGACTGTCAAGAGGAGCAAATAGAAGTGGCAGGTATATTGATGGAGTTAAAGTATGGTGAGCAGTGGCCTAATAATTTCTTGGCATGAGTACAAAGAGGCTTTCGTGTATTATCTGCGGGCAGATACCTCCTAAGAGGTACTTCAGTATTTGCTATACCAGTCGTAATTTAGGTAATTTCTACGAAATACGTACTCTAAAAAGTAGGATCGAATTTTCTATGTTTTGATATATTCCAGCGAGACGGTCTGATGTGTTGTGAAGTGGTATTTCCCAAACAGAGCACCGAACCGAAACAGCAAAATGATAACAAAAACAACAAGACGCGCCCCAATTTGATCAATTAGTTTAAGCACCTTCTATCGTTGCCAATATCGCCACCGCTATCAACATCATCACCCAACCTCGACGCCAGCAACGCCAGCAACGCCAGCAACGCCAGCAACGCCCGCAGAATATCACCACCCGACTAAACACACACAGTTGACCAATCACG
The DNA here is from genome assembly GCA_036971405.1 of Orbilia quercus. NCBI lineage: Eukaryota > Fungi > Ascomycota > Orbiliomycetes > Orbiliales > Orbiliaceae > Orbilia > Orbilia quercus. The sequence goes on along the minus strand of JAJTUE010000006.1, from coordinate 2,305,136 downwards.
GTTGCGCCATGAGTCGTCGTCTTTCAACTCGACACCAAAACAAGCCCCCTGAGGCTGCCACTACCTCGTTGGATTCGGATAACGACCTGACGACTGATACCGCTGGACCAGAACCTGCTGGGTTTGTCGGTGTAAAATTGTTTTATACCCAGGAGCAGAGAATCAGGTCCTTCACGATAACAGGCACGCGTAAACGCCAGTCCAATGCGAAAAAGGGATCAAAGGCGCAAAAATGGGTTTGGCCGCCGGATCATCCTGTCCCAGAGTTGGTATGGCCCCATTGCGGCGAAACTGCTTAGCTTGCTGAGTAAGAGGAAATAAATTAGAGTTTAATTGGTTGCTGACTACATAATCCTACGATTGCAGATGGCGAGAGCAGGCTTTTACTTTAAACCGGCCGCCGGAGACGAAGATAATGTCGCATGTTTTATTTGTCAGAAAAACATGTCTGAATGGGATCCTGATGACGACCCGGCAGAACAACATCTGCGACACAACAGCTCTTGTGGATGGGCACTTACAATGTGCAGAGATCTTGTTGTTGATGGAAAGATGACACACGATCCCCTTGACGAGGAGATGTGCAGGGCCCGACGAATGACGTTTGATAACTGGTGGCCGCACGAGGGGAAGAAAGGCTGGAAACCTACCATACACAATGTGAGAATGGCTGAATGCCGGTCTTTCCAGTATTTTGAAATTTACTAACAGTCAAAAGGTTGTGATGGCTGGTTTCGTTTTTCGACCTCAAAGAGATGGCGATGATACGGTTCATTGCCCGTATTGTAGATTGTCCATTGACGCTTGGGAACAAGATGACGATCCACGGTATGTCGTGATAATTGGATTTTGTGCTTGCTTTGACTGATTTCGTGGACAGGGAAGCACATAAAACACTCGGCTCTGGAGACTGCCTATTCCTCCAGCAAAGTCTCGCTGGCTCGGATACGAACGCAAAACCAAAAAAAAAAAAAGCTCTATCTGCCGATCATACTGTAATGGCAAAAGAAAAAGCAGCTCCGAAGAGGAGAACCTCTCGAGCTCGAAAGCCTACTGCGATGCAACGCAAAAAGACAGTTCAAAAGGACAAGGTGGCTTCCGCTGAAGATACAGAAGCAGTCAACAGCCATGAATGTGTCAACGAAGATAGCATGGAACCCAAATACCTTGCACACGGGAAAAAGCGAGGAAGCTCCGCCATGGGGGAAGGAAACAAAAGGGCGTTACTTTCCAGGAAGGAGATCATTGCAAATGCCCTTCAGCCAGAGCAACGTTCTAACGACGAACTTGAAACGACTCGCCAGCCTCCGACTAAGTGTCGGATTACTAGAGCGAGTATAGTCAACACCTCGTCAAGCTTGGACCTTGCTGCAAATACTATAGACCAACTTGTTCTTGATGACGAAGATGGACAACGCACTGCAAGTCTTCCTAACGCAATAGCAAAACCTAAAAACTCCGAATATAAGCGCTCTTTAGCAGTATTGAAAACTGAAAACCAGAACAAGCAAAACACAAGTTCGCCCTCCTTAGGTTCCACAGGGCTGAGCGACAAAGATATTGATCAAGCGCTGGAGAAAGAGCTCATGGGGCGCAAACTTCCCCAAAACGTTGATCGCGATGTCGAGAATAGTCAACCTGGTTCAAGAGCCGAACCCGAAGTTTTGCCACAGGCTGAGGTGATAAAGGAATTTATCGCGAAGAAGGACGGGATTAAAGGTTATACTCGAACGAAGCCTATTTCTGCAGCTTCATATGCAACCGAGACAGAGGAACTGCTCAAAATTCAGACAGAAGGTCAAACTAAACCACGAAAAAAGAGACTCACGAAGACAAAACCTGAGAGGAGCGTTACCACCAAAGCGGTAATATCCTCGGAGGTACACAGTCTAGGATCTTGTAGCGATAGCCTAGATATCTCCACATATCTCAAGCTGATACCCAACGAAGTTCTTGATTCTGAAGAAATTCATTTACCTAACCCATTCGAAAAACCCGACCCTCTGATTCTCGACTCGCCCTCAAAGCTACTTCAGACCGCTGATACGAACGACGAGCCAAAAAAACCCCGAATTCCTACCACGGTACCATCGAATGTAGCTAACTGGTCTCATCCTATAAACCCTCAGCAGAATGAGTCCCCAGGCAGTAAGGAGCTGAGTGGTGGGTCTGAATTTGCTGAAAGGGAAGGTCTTAGAAAGTCTTCTGTTCAGCTGACTGTCCATCGCTCGACATCAATTTCGCCTTCTAAGGATAGGGATATGAAGCGAAAATCCGACGCAATAGCGGGCAATGAGCAAGATGAGCGCTCTGGCAAAAAGAGAAAGACTGCCAAGCCATTGAAGTCCCGAACAACCCCAAAACAGCTTGAGACGGAAAAGCAACAATTGCCCATAGAAGCTATTCCAAGTAAGGCAAAGCCATCTGCACCGATATCCTGTGGACAGGCTACGTATATATCCGACAAGCGATCCCACCAAAAATTGGAGGTTTTGTCTCCAACAGATACGGCCACGAGAAAAGACACAGAGCACAAAGCTGACGGTTCTAAGCCGAGTTGCCAAGATACACCCACAAGTAATAGAGCAGTGAATTCTTACAGTAGTGATTTAACAACGAAAGAAGAAGGGGTTGAGGGGAGACAAGAAGATCAAGCGCAAGAAGAGTCAACGATTTTAGATGAGCCAATAGCAACGACGCCTTTACGCTTGGACAACAGGAATCTACCGTCGGACGATAATACCATTGACGCGATCCCAGGTGATTATGAGCGGTCTCATGAACATGTCTGGCAAAGCAGATCCCACCCGCAATCAGCATCGCCTACCAAAACTGATGACGTTCCATCTGAGCCTGGGTCGCCCGATGATAGCGTTTCTCAGGATAGTATCCCGAATACGCAGTTTTCAGCACTGGCGTCTCAGATGACATTAGCAACGAGCTTCCAAGGATCTACTAAAGGTGTAAGCTTTACAAGTACAGCCGAGAATCAATCACCCATAGAGCAGGAATCTTTCAAGGAGGAATCCCGAGATCAACCCAAATTAACCTTCGCAAAGAACGCGAGAACACCTCTCATGGCACTTTCAAAGTCGCATAATGGAATCCTGACCTTGACGACGCCAAAAAATCGAACTGCTGATGTCTCTTTTGCACCGGTTCAGTCACTAAAGCCCTGGAAATCAACAGACATTGACCTCTATATCGATGAACTAAAGGAGAACGAAGGCACCGATAACGCCACTATTTTACTTCCTCCTTCTGAACGCCAGATGACTGTGGAGAAGTGGATTAGGGAGATGTCCAAAAAGTCTGAAACAAGGCTGGTACACAAAGGCGAGCTTTTAGTAAAATTTTTTGAAGGTGAGGCGGAGCGTGCAGTGGCAGCAATTGAAGCCATAGAGACTGAGTATTAAGAAAGTCCTGCTCGGACCTTTAAGAAACCATTCTTGCTTTGTATATACATACCTCATCGCTTCCTCGACTTTGCGTGCGTGTTTATTCATTTTCGGATTGCTATTAGTATATTATCCCTGTTGGTCTTTTTTCGGCGTCGCTCCCTAAGTATTTGTTTGACGTCATGAATTCAATTACATCACCATGGCAGAATGAGAGTAAAAGTAAAAGTAAAAGGTATTCAAGAAGTATTTGGTAGTAACCAGATCAAAAATTAAACACATAAATAGAATAAAATAAACCCCCATCAAATAAATATTTTATTCTATCTTACCATCTGACTTCTTGCTCCTCCAATCTGTTCTTTCTCAACTACCTTTTTTAGAGACAATCTTCTCGGACACCCTTAGATCAGCCTTATTATAGAGTCACGGAATATACCTTGAAACTGACGCAGTTTCACCACTGACTCTTCATCCTCTTAAATAAAAACAGCAACAACAACAAGCATGTCGTCCTCGGTTGATCCCTACAAGGCAAAGAATCTTGATACAGAAACCTCGGTTGAGGATAAGGTTAATGACTTGATGGCGTTTGTTACAAAGTGTAAATTCGGCATGATGACTACAAGAGACAATGTGAGCGGAATGCTAGTCAGTCGATGCATGGCAGTAGCAGGTACGGAAGACGGTATCGACTTAGTATTTCATACGAATGTCGAGACGGGCAAGGCAAACGAGCTGAGTAACGACCCACACGTCAATCTGAGCTTCCTTAAAGATTCCGTGAGAACTCGATCGATGCCCAAGATGTTAGGCTGCCGTACAGTGAAACTGACAAGCAAGGATAGGACTGGGCTTCCATCAGCGGGACCGCAGAAATTATTCAGAATGCCGAAGAGGTGAAAAAGTAGATAGGAATTTATCCGATGTGCAGCTCGGAGGGATAGTGTTATTGACTCGTTTTATCCATATGGTAGACTATACACCTCGGCTTTGAAAGCATGGATCGGAGATCTCAAAGATGGAGTGCATGACGGGTCGGCCAAGGATCCGGTAACTCTCTCGCTTTCTCTATATTCACTACAGAGGTGTCTACCTAGGTATTTGCTAACATGTGGACGACCGGCGGTAGAGGTTGGCGGTGATCAAGGTCAGAACGCTGACAGCTACGTACGCCACGGCACACGCGACGAGTGTCGGCCGGACTTTGGAGGTTGCGAAGGGAGTGGTGACTGGGAATGCGGCAAGCGTGAATACGTTACGCGAGATTAGCCTGAAGGACGTTGAACTGTGGAGACGAAGCAAGGAGCTGGTGGCTTGAGACGATATCGAGACTGTCCTCCATACTAAGTAATTACTTATATTATTACCAAGTAATAAGTACTTAATTAAGAAGTAGTCGATGCTATTAAAATGGAGGTATTCTGTACTTACTGCTGAGTCAAATGCGTGCACATGTGGTGTGGGCAGCATGAGCAGCATCAGAAGCGTGTGCCCTAATGTCACAAGCCCAAACTGCTTAAGCTCCGGCGATAGTATTTATTAACGATAACTGAAAGCTGTCTATCTGTCCCCACAACCGCTTCACCACTTCACCACTTCACCGCTTCACCGCTTTGACGTCTCGCTCCTCTCTCCCATAACTCACCAAGTAAAATCACCTCCCTGATTCCAAAAATCATCCCTTTCACCAAACATGTCCGACGAACCTCTTACTTTCCAGTCCGATGCTGATCCAACCGTCGCTGACGTCAGTGCCCGTGGGGTATGTATATCTCAATATCCAAAGAATCTGCACGAGCCTAGTCGCATCCATTTGCTAACCCGACAATCATTCACAGTGGTCCTACCGAGATATCTTGATGTACTGCGATTCACTAATATCGGTCGCCTCGCAGACAAACTGAAAGAGAAGAACCCTTTCGCACCCACACATAACGCCGAAGCTCTGCCAAAAGATCCCACCGTTACGCATTTTCACAGCTTCTTCTATGACACTTTCACCGTGCGTTTTCTATATTTACAGCCTGGCAATGGGCATCCCGACCTAACTAATCAATCGTATGCCGGTCATAGTGGAAATACCCTAGAACGACCGGTTTACTCTTTGCGTCGTCACTCGCATTCCTCCTTCTCGGGCACTATGTCAATATCCTCAGATATGCATTCAAAGCCGCATACATTTCATTTGCTGGTGCAGTTCTTATTTTATCGCTTCTCCATATAATTTTTTGCATTTACTAATAAATTACCTATAGCCACGGCCGCAGTCGAGTATCTAGGTAGACCAACCACCGGCACTGGCTTCATGACACAAGTTCGGCCTCAAAGATACTACACTATTCCCCGTGAGAACTTAGAGATGGTTTTCGCTGAAATTCATGAATTCTTAAACTTCGTTGTTCTCGAGTTCCAAAGAGTCATATTCGTGGAGAATTTAACTGTGACCATCGCCTCGTTTGTTCTCTCGCTCGTGGGATACTTCTTGGTCAAGTTTATGCCAGTTTGGAGTCTTCTTATTCTAGGTAAGAACGGTTTAAATTATTGTATTAACCACCATCATATATTAATTAACCATGTTTATCACAGCCGACGTTTTACTCTTTACAACTCCGCTAGTGTATTTGCAGAATCAAGAGCTCATCGACCACCATATCAACAGAGCCTCTGTTGCTGCCAGTGACCAAATCCAAAACGCCCGTGGTCTGGCCGAAAAGCACACTGCTGATTATTCTGCAAAGGCAAAGGCGTATGCCAATGATCTAACTGGTAAACTCGTCAGTGTCTACCAGGACCGTCAGAAGATTGCAAAACCGGATGCCTCCGTCCCCTCCGCTGTCGAGCCACCGGTTGCATCATAAGTTATCAACAAGGATACCATTATGCCCAGAGACTTTCAACACATCTTGTTCAACGGTTGACAGGAGGGAAAGAAATTGGATTTTCTTCTTGTTCTTCTTCTGTTTCTCTTTTACCTTTGCATTTCCAGGCCATGGTATCCATACCTAGGACTTCCTGATCAAACAATTCTGTCTCTGCTTTGAATCACACCTAACATGCATACCCCCTCAGTTTTCTACTTTGCTAGTTTTCCATTCTTACGTCTTTCAGTTTCTTCTTTTTCCAACTCCCTCTTTGCAGTTTGATATTATGATTTGAAATACAGTCTCCGTTTCTGTCCCATTCCATCATAACATCTTTCGTCTTAGTTGAGATCATATTAGGAAAAGATTATAGGTATTTCTCGAGTAATCGTCTAGGTCGAACCCTAGGTAAGTTTTATACAAACAAGTCTGCGTGCGACCTGCAATCCAAGCGTAAAGTTACTTAATATCCTCCCCGCAATGCTCAGGATATTTTTTTTGGAATCCAGAACGTTCTTTGAAGGTTTGTGTTGAGTTTTCCATCCGTTTGGATCTTTCAGTTGGGTCAACTTTTTTGCGTTGCCCACTCAAGACTGCGAGTGTTCGCACTCAGAGCTACACATTCGATTCATCAATCAACAGCAGGCAGGCAGGCATGGCGACACCGGCAACGGCACCGCCAGACGACAAGGCTCGGTTCGAGATAGAACTTGAAGTAGATATCTCCGGCCCGTATTTCCGCTGTCAAATACGTATATGGCTCCGCTGGGTTTGCCTTCGCTAACTGCGTGCCACATATTTTAACAAATTAGTTTGTCCAGTGCCTCGCGAACCCGTTCTACCTGAACTATTTGGCACAAGCGAAATATTTACAAGATGAATCGTTCTTGCAATATCTAGAATATCTAGAATATTGGCGTAAACCAGAATACGTCAAGTTTTTAATGTAAGTTCATCGTGCATGCCTATCGAGGACTTTGCTTACCTCTAAACCTAGTTATCCTTCGTTCACGCTGAACGCACTTGATATGTTACGCCAACCCCAGTTCCGGCTTGACATACTGTCGCCGGATACCGCAAAAAAGATAATGGACGACATGCTGGTGTCATTGCAACCAAAGCCCGAGGCCTAGACCACTTCTAATGAACAGAATTTCACATTTAACGTCTAGTATTTCTATTCAATTCTGTTACGTTGACTCGCCGCAGCTATATTGCACAAACCTATCTTAATACACGGGTAGCAACTTGCACGTATAGCCCGAGAGCACCGCAGACGAAGGGCGATCGTGTATTAAGACTACGAAGTCAAGTATTGTTCTTTCAAATAATTTCTGTATACTATTGATTTCTGAACATTGTTCCTGGACCATTGTTCGTTGATCCTAACACGAAAACTAATCGGCTAGAACATATGTCATCTAGTCCAACTGCGAAGCTTGGTTTGTGTAAAGCACATCAACAACTGTACTCAGCTTCTTAATTGTTTCAATAGCTGCCTCAAACCCTTTGTCCTTCTGTGTTTCTTCATATATGATGAGACACTGGCTACCACGGTCTATAACACCATTGATAACCTTATCTAGAATCATTTGCGACAGCTTGTCCTCTACTTTAGCTGGGCTCATGTCGCCAACCAGTTTCGCAATATGAGCGATCTCCACCCTCGAAAACGGCTCGATCACTCTGCAGAGATTTTGCTCTAGCAATGTGTTATACAAAGCATGTAGATGAGACTTGATGAAGCTATCAGCGATGAGCTGATCTTTGAACTCCATCAGCGATTGTTGAAATTCCGCCAGCGACCTGTTGGAATGAGCTTTCGCCACTGCCTTCATAGCATCCACATCCTTCCCAGCGTAACGCAGCGCAACCTTCCCTGTAATGATTGAGTGCACATCATCCGTCAGATTCAACATAATTTTGCAAAGGAGCATGTACTTCAACGCTGCTACCGCTTTCTCGGTGTCATCCTGCGAAGCATAACCCTCGAGAGCTTCTATAAAATAAGAAAACGCGGTTTTGAAATCCTTCTCCTCCGAATGCAGAATTCCAGATTGCATGTCAAGGTTTGCCTGCATCAGAGGAGGACAATAGACGGAATTTGCCGATGTCCTTGCCGACGTCAGAGATGCTCTAGCCTTGGCAGTATTCCGAAGTGCGTGATAAACCCGTGATTCAAGGAGCTGTACTTCAACGAGGACCATCTTATCATCTAGTCTCTTTAACTCTTTAAGGAGAGAGTTGATAAGTGTTAAGGCTTCGTGGTATGATTGTTTCTGGAGGTAGAGAGCGACTAAGCGGGTTTCGAGGTTCTGGCGGAGGAAGGAACGCCGTTCGGATACGGCCCACTGAACACATGATTTTGTGACAGTGATCTGGAGATCAACGGTATCGGGGATAGTTGTGAAGAGATCAATAAGCTGGCGGACTGCACGGACGCGGCATTAGCAAGGTGACCATGAAGAAGGACAAAATTTCCGGCTGTGGACGTACCAATTTTTGCGGTCTTCGCCTTCGCAAAAGATGTCATCACAGATCGACTAGTCGTAATCAACTCGGCGAGTTCTTGCGTTTGCCTATGCATTTTGACACCCATACATTAGATTACTTGAATATGGTTCGCGTGGGGTACACGAAGCTACCTTCTATCTCGGTAGATGCCACCAAGATCCATCAGAGAAAGCTCGTATTCCTTCAACGCGGCTTCGTTCATGCCAGGCATTTCCGATAGAATTTCTTTGTACAGACCTACCGCCTTATCCGGGTTGGTTTTGGAAGCCTCTTTGGCTTCTTCGTAACGCGACGACATCATGGCTGATAGATATCAGAGAGGAGTTGTGACGTATACGGGCAAGTTGAATTACAGGAAGGCGGTTTAAAGGAATCGATGAATGTAGAAGCTATGTAGCATATGTGACAACTGATACTGGGGCGATGGTGGCGGCGGATGGAGATTGCGTATTTGTGGACGGATGGTTGTGTTTGAGGTGGAAGCTGTTGGTCACTTGGGAGCTCAGGACAAGTAAAATAGGCAAGTAGACTTACTTACCTAATCATTGAAGCTTGCAGCCCAATTCCTCCCAACTCGGGATAAAACATTCGACTCCACATATTTTCGTTTTATAGATGCGGTATGGATGATAAAGATCATACGCCTATGGACTTTTTCTTTTGTAAATTTTAGATTTCATGAAAGAATTCGACTAAAGTCCAGTTTTATGGATTTCTACAGCATGATATCGTGAGCTACAAAACAAGAAAGGGCGTACAAAATGATCCAGAGCGAATATTTTAGTGCGCAAATGATGAAAGAAACTCTAGATATATTGCAGTTTAATTTTTCCCGTTCAGATTATCAGTGGGATGTCGTCCACGGAAAGTCCTCATCGCCTCGTCGCATCCACTAAACCATCTAAGAAATCTCTGGGCGCTCACTGGTAGAACCTGCATAACTGTGATCCATCGAGCATACAAAGGGAGTTCTAAAGTACCAGCGCTTCCGGAATCAATCGCTGCCATGATTTCTTTTGCTACATCCACGGGTTCCAACACGGGAGCGAAGAAAGTGGAAGGGGTTTCTACGCCGTCAAAAAGTGGGGTGGAGATTTGACCGGGGCATACGAGGAGTGTTCTGATATCTTCGTATTGCGCGACTTCGGCGGTGAGGGATTCGTGAAGGAGTCTAACTGCGGCCTTCGAGGCAGCGTAATCGGCTGTAGTAGTGTCCAAGTTAGCTATGGTCTACTTGCTTCCAAGGCCCGGACTCGGATAACTGTCACTTACAACACTGCTTGGGGCCGATATGAGAGAGCACACTGGAAATCGTGACGACTGTACCTCGCTTCGCTTCTATCATACCAGGCAGAAACTCTTTTATCGTCCAGAAATTGGAAAGAACATTGCTGTTGAAGGTGCTATGAAGGCAATGGCGTAAGCGGCTTGCCAGATGTCAGGGTAGCACACGAGATAGCTCGACTTACTTTTGGATTTCGCGGACTTCAAGATCTAATATTGTTTTGCCATGGACTACCGCAGCATTGTTTACCAATACCGTTGGTTGGCCAAGCTTCGGGTCCCGTTTGTTAGCATGGTTTCTCCATTGCGACTCAAACGGATAGCTATAGCACACCTCTTCAATAACCCTCTTCGACACCGCTTTAACTTCTTCGTAGTTACCAACGTCGCATTTATAATACTCCACGTTTCGAACTTCAACCTCTGGTTCGTTGATGTCAAGTATGGCTACGGACATGCCCCTCATGCCGTACACTTGAGCCACCAGAAGACCAAGCCCGCTTGATCCCCCGGTGATAACAAGTACCTCATCTGTTTTATCGAATTCCCTATTCCCACCGTACGCCAGCCTTTTGTTGAGAACTGTCGAGAGCCAGTACAATGTGACAAGGGTAGCGCAGAGAATAGAACCCCAGAGGGGTGGGTGGTGGTACTGAAAAGTCAAGGACCGTAAAGAAAGCGGCAGCATCCAGGCGCCAAGAGGGTGAAAGAACGTGATATGTGCGACTTGGACTAGTAGGTCGATGTTGATGAGGGATAGGAATGGTTTGTCCGTTCGGAAACCGGAGGGCGTTGGAGGGGCGTCCATTGCTCAGATAAGATTAGACAAACTATTATGATATTGGCAAAGCCGATTTCGATTGATTACACAAGGTTATCGACACCGAAAATAAATAAAATAAATAAACAGCGAGATGATAATTTGAGTGTGTCACCCGCAGCTAGGTACTTGGTATATAAGGGTGTTTGTTCGGGTTGTGTTTGTTGCAGGCAGCAATTGGGCGCTTGGACTCAGGAGATCTTGAGGTTTCATACATGTGCGGGAACTCCAAACCTGACACTTCAGCCTTCACATTATTGGCGACTCTGGCCTCAATGCAAGGCGACACGAAAGACCAGCAAGAATTCGAATTGGCCTTCTCCGTTCAATCTCGCTGACCGTGGCCTAATCCAGGGCGACCTCTTGAGCTTCGGCTCTCCTTTTTTCATGATTGATCACTGCAGACACAGAAAAAAAAGCCCCCCTTGTGAGCACGCTTGTGCCGTGGCAGCAAACGAAATTCCACCCAGACAAACAAGCGAGTTCGCTCAAACAGGCATTTGCATGCAAGATTCAAACTCCAACAACAGACATGATGCCTCGAAGCGAGAAGATTGTAACAACCATTTTCTCTGGGACTATTGAACATCCGTTAAATCCCAAACTGCAACATCGTCTAGGGCCTTATCGTCATACTGATCTAAGTCTTCGGCGGTGACAACTTTCCAGGTTCCTGGCAGACTATCTCGAGTCATGACCTTTAGGGATTTTTGGCGATAATCTGCCTGGGTGTCTTTAGATTTCGATAAGGTGCTCGTCGCTGGCTTTACCACAGAGACATTTTCTTTCCGGTCAGTCGTATCTATATCAATGACATCCTTTCCCACACCTAACTGTGGTTTGGAAACGCCTACCACTGTCTTCTTTTGCACATAATACGAATTTATTTTCCTTTGGCTTGAATTAACCCCAGCTTTTTGTGGTTGCTTTTTTCTAGCATTCATCCTTTGCTCTTTCTCCTGAGCCTGTTGCTCCTTTGCGAGGATTTTCTTAGCTTCGCTGTCGTCCCATAACTCAACTTGTGAGCTCGCTCCAGCTTTCACAAAATCCTCATAAAACCAAGCCCGTTGAGCATTTCGTGGGTCGTATTCTATCTTTGATCGTTCAGGTCTTACCGAAGACGACTCCGTGGTCGCTACCCCAGTGACCCTAATGTCTTCTTTATCTGAGTCGCTAAATCCATCCGCGTCCTCGAGCAGGGTTTCTACTCCCAGAGGTGGTATGGATCGAGTGTGTATGTTGTCCTCGCTATGGTCGTATTGAAGCGGGACGACGTCGAGTGGTCTAAAAGTAATCCGTAGTTTGGACGGGTTTCCTCCCTTTAAGCCAGAAGCGCGTTGGTGGACGAACAAGACCTGTTTACCGACACCGGGTTCGTTGTGACCAAGCTGCCACGAAAGTAACTTTTCTGATAGTGTTCTGATCAATTTTCCGCTTCCACTCCATTCGAATTTTTTCTTGGTAATCTCGCGGAGGAGGTTCAAGTCTGGGCGGATATCCCAGCATATCGATGGATGTGCTTCCGATATTTTTGGTTTTACGTAGTATTCGATGATTTTAGGGTCTGGAAATTCGGCCGGGATATTCACACGAGGCTGCTTTCGCGTGAATATCCGTTCATGGTTTGTCCTAAGTGATATCTCCAATTTCTCCCTCCATTCATCAAGAGATTTTCCGCCATCTGAACTTGCGAGTTCAAATGCCCCGATTAAGCTTTCTCCATACCCTGCTTTGGCAGCGGCAACTGCCTGCTTTATCCCTATTTTTGCAACCCCAGCAGAGTCATAGTCGCCGCCACTTAGTAACGCAATTAATATCATGCCAGGCGGTGTTAGTTTCGACTTGTCTCGGATAGCCTTGGCTTGGTAAACCTGAAGTACATCCAAGCTTTTTGAATCCCCCCTTTCTTGACTCGACCTCCAGAGATATTCGCAGCCGAACATGATTGTATCGACGTCTTCCGAGAGAACAGCGTCCACAAGACCTTGTTTTTGAAGATAAGCGCATTCGGCCTCGGCTTCTCCAGGGGCGTTGTGGATCGGGAAACCAAATGCAGTTATCAGTCTTCTCGTAAGCGCAAGATTATATCCTTCGGTTTTGTTGATAGTCTTGCTTCTTTTAAAATCGGGCCGCTCCTTTCCGTCAAAAACAAATAGCGCGTGAATATTTAGCTGCAATAATGTGCAGAGCCTGTAGTACAGAACGCGGAGGGCAGCATTGGATCCAGCGTTTCGGCCTTGGGCAGCTTGGGACTGAAATGACCATATCGCTACATCAACCGCAACTCTTATATGCCGTTCATGTTTCCGATAATGGTCGATACTAAGCTTAGCTAGAGGTATGCGTTCTGGTGTCCCAAGTTCATCGTATAAACTAGAGGGTGTAATGTTGCAATGTCAGCTGGAAATTTGCTTATAATGGTGGTTGAAGTTAAAGTGAACGAAGGGGCAATTGGGGTTGGATGTATGAGAGGTGCAAACCCTTTGATTCCCATGGGGAACGTTTTTGGTATTGACGCGTAGTTTTCTTGGTAACGGAGATGGTCGACTTGATCGCGATTGAACCTGGTATCCTTGAAACACTCGTGTTAACGTTGGCTTTAGCATGGATGATGTCTCGTGTGGTTGTGTTATAGGGATCGCTGCCGCATATCAAATGTGTTGCTAGGCAAGACCCAAAACACATGTGCTCCCCTGGGCTCCGGGGCATGCCACCGGTGAGCCTCGGCGGCGCAATTAAAAATAGAAAAGTGGGAATAAAAATTGTCTGTTCGGTAATTATCCTGTACTTTGGCAAACATTTCAGCAAAAATGCACATGGCGACTGCTTCCTCCCTCGACATCCCCACAAAACAGCTGCAAAGATAACAAAATGGTAGTTATAATCGCCTTAATTCACTGAAGTCGTAGGTGTGCAAATGACTTGAATGGCTAACAAGTTTGCCGCCGCCTTTAGAAAGTAAAAGCAATCTCGCGATCGTCTTCGACGTATGTCCCGCAAGGGACTACATCTGCTCCAATACCTCGAAATCTGAACCCGGCACTCCACCCGTTCGAGAAAGCACGAGAATACACACGAGCACTTAATGCGACAAAGCTAGACCGCATGTTCGCAAAGCCTTTCCTTGGCCAACTGGGAAATGGCCATGTTGATGGTGTCTACACGTTCGCAGTGGATCCAACGGTTCTGAACAGAGTTGCTAGTGGATCTGGAGATGGTGTGATTAAGCTCTGGGAAATGACGGATCGCAGTGAAGTCTACGCGGTCAAAGCGCATGACAGCGTAGTTAAGGATATGTGCTATACCGGGGATGGAAAGCTCCTATCCTGCGGCACTGACCAAAAAGTAAAGCTCTGGGACCATCCCTCGAAGCTTGAAGGGAGGTCGACTCGCGACCAAGTCTCGCCAATTATGACATATCTCGGAGGCAATTCCTTCAATTCGATTACACACCACCGATATGATCAAATCTTTGCCACAGCCTCATCGTCCATCTGTGTGTGGGATGTTTCTCGAAGCAAGCCGACTACTACCTTGAACTGGGGCTCCGACAGTATTACCACAGTCAGGTTTAACTCGTCGGAAACGTCGATTTTGGCATCTGCTGGGACTGACCGCTCGCTCGTATTCTACGACCTTCGAACTTCAACCCCCGTTACCAAACTCATAACCAGAATGAGCACGAACTGCATTAGCTGGAATCCGGTCGAGCCCTTCAATCTTGCGACTGGTAACGAAGACCACAACGCGTATATATTCGACATGCGCAAACTTGATAGAGCCTTGAATGTTCTTAAAGATCACGTCGCGGCATTGATGGATATCTGCTACAGCCCAACCGGGCAGGAGCTTGTCACTGGAAGCTATGATCGCACGTTGAGGTTTTACAGCGTTCGAGAACATGGTCATTCTCGAGATATATACCACACGAAGCGCATGCAACGGTATGGCCCTAACACGCAGGCCTCACGCATTGATGCAATTATTTTGGGCGGAACTATGATGCTAATTTGAGTCTTTTAATTGATAGTATATTCTCGGTCGCATTTACTCCAGATGCGAGGTATGTGGTCTCAGGATCCGATGACGGGAACATCAGACTGTGGAGAGCGAAAGCTTCGGACAGATCGCACGTCAGAAGCACGCGGGAGCGGATGAAGCTAGAGTACGATGAGGCATTGAAGAAGCGATATCAACATATGCCGGAGATTCGGCGGATTGCCAGGCACAGGCATATTCCGTCCACTGTTAAAAAGATGGCAGAGACCAAGAAGATCGAACTGGCGAGTATCAAGAGGAAGGACGAGAATAGACGGAAGAATGAGAAAGATATGCCTTCTCGGGTACCGGAACGGCAGAAGGTTGTGATTAAAAATATGCAATAGACCCGGCCATGGCACTTTGATATTTTTCTTGTGATGTACACAAGGGAGGCGTTACCGGTGGTGTGACCTTATTCCAATGTCAGCATTTAATATATATATATTTACTGAGGTACTTAGCTTAAGTAAATACTTAAGTACTTGTGTACAATATTAATATTTCCGACTGAAGCTAGCCGGATTGTTCGTTTGAGGGGCTCGGAACAAAGCACACATACTTGAGTAATTAATCGAGCAGCGTCACAACTCACCGCCGTCACTGCACCGCTATCAGAACGAACAAGCAGCACTCACCGCACCAATCCGTCCTCGTCACATCCACTCTGCCTGCACCTGCATCACAAGTTCCAGCCTCCACGTTGACTCGAAAAAGCTACAGCCCCTATTAATTATTTTCTGTTGAAGTTAATCCGCCTTTGGTTTAAAACACCTCCTTTGCCCTCGAGTTCTATATCCATGCCGTTGCATCCCTAGACGATGGACCTATCGAGCATTGACCACGAGAACATCAGTGATGAGGATTTCGATTCCAAATCGAAAAGACCCCTCCCAGCCGACTTTCCAATGTCACTAGACGACAGGCGGCGGCCTCAGTACGAGGCCCACGAGACGGAGATGTATGACGCCTGGCAAGGTTTCTCCTCCCTTCCCTCCTTGCATACCCTTGCCATCATCACGAAC
>JAJTUE010000006.1:2265532-2289169 GCA_036971405.1 Orbilia quercus | reverse complement strand
TACATTAAATTGGGATTTGGATCGCCAATCTTATATCCCACTTCTCTCATCTGTTTCATCTAAGTGGACCGTATTTCAAATCTGTTAACCAAATGCCTACGGAGCTGACAGGACAATCGCAGTATTTCGCCACGTCAATACCCGCTAAAATCAACTTTTCCTTAGACATCGATCAAGACTCCGAAGATGACCGACAGGAACAAGAACGGAAGATCAATGGCAAACGGCTGGAATCCATGCTTGCGGCCCAAGCTGCATTCAATCAGGAAGATACTGAACTAATCAATGAGGACGACGTCCTGAAAAGTAATAAAATGTCGGAGGAAGAAAAGAAGGCGAGGCTTCAAAAACTTCTCAACATGGCTGCCAGCAGTGGCGAACCAGACAGAGTAAAGAAAATTTTATCCGGGGAGGCAAGGAATTACGTCGATGTAGATGCTGTAGATGAAGAAGGATCGAGCCCGCTAATATATGCAGCTTGCTTCGTAAGTTACTATACTCTTCCAACTCGTTAATGCACAGGTATCATTACCTTATGGCTAAGCGCTTACTCTCCAGGGCCACGAAGAAGTAGTTACGTTGCTTGTTAAGGCAGGCGCGAATGTGAACCTTCAAGACAGCCATAAATGGAGTCCATTAACATGGGCCATGACCAATCGCCATAAAGGGATAGCGAAGATTCTTCTGGATCACGGTGCTTCATCTGAGATCAAGACTACATCAGGTGGTACGGCTTTTGATTTCGTGGAACCTCGCAGCGATATGTCCGACTACCTCCATGAAACCGGTTATATTGGAAATGCTGGTATCACAGAAGACTTTTACGACACGGGGCTAGCAGAAGAGAGATTTGAGGAACAAATGCTAGAGTTTGAAATGAAAAGGCGGATGATGATGGAAAGCTCGATAAATCTTGAAGTCGACCTTTCGAGCTTGGGTTTAGACGAAACCCCCGAGGTAGATTGACCTATCCCTCCATCACCTGAATTCTGACTCAAACTAACTTCCTCGCTTTTAGACACCGCCTGGGGACGAATTTGATGACAGTGAAGATTTTGTGTGGGACAAATGTCTACCCGACCAAATGTTTGTCTTTTCTGAGAGAGACTTAGGGAGAATCATAGAAATCGTTGTCACAAAAATGCTCCCGCAGAGATCACCAACCCAGAAACCCGTTCCCGCCAATGTCCTTTTTCTTAGTGCCCGGTTTGCTCACTACTCCGGTAATACCGAACTATTGAGCAAACTTCTATTCAGATCCATGGAGGCTATCAACAATGTTGTGGAAGAGCATCAGTGGGACATGACAATCCTTGCATTTTGGATCTCGAATTGCACCCTCTTACTCCACTACCTCCGTAAAGATACTGGATTAGTAGGAACCACGGTTGAATACCAGGCCCAACTGGCAGAGTTGATAAATGAAATATATATACTGATCGTTCGGGATGCGGAACGCCGCATTGACAAAGTGCTGGATGCATCAATGCTGGATCACGAAACGATTCCAGGCTTCGAGGAAATTCACTTCCAAAACGAGTGGAGGATATTCAGAAGTCGCAAAAAAGTGCACCCCGACCCTCCAGTGGGGGTGAAAAGATTTCGCCCCCCCAGTCCAAAGCGTAAGGCACAGCCCTCCCCCCGAATGGTTACTTCGCTTTTATCTTCGACCCTCTTTGTCCTCGATCTATACGATATACATTCGGTCATTGTGACACAGATATTATCTCAGCTATTCTATTGGCTAGCGGCAGAGCTATTTAATAGGATAATGTCGAACAGGCGGTATCTAGCTCGGACGAAGGCTATGCAAATTCGTATGAATATATCGATACTTGAGGAATGGGCACGGTCAAACAACAGATCCCCAGAGCACTACGAGGGCGGATCACTGCATAGCAGTGGCGAAAGCACTATAGAAGCCTCTCGGCGACATCTAGAACCTGTTGTGCAGCTATTGCAATGGCTTCAATGTTTCACCGCTATGGGAGAGGATCTAGAATCGCTCAAGGGTACTATGGAACAAATGGATCGATTATCCGCGCAACAGCTCTTGCATTCTGTCAAACATTACCGAGTCGAAGTGGGCGAGAAAACACTGTCGAGAGAGTGTATGAGGTTTCTTGTGCGACAGAGTCTGGATATAAACGACAGGAAGAGAAAACTCAGAGCGTCGGTGTCAAATTCAGAAGTCACGAGCCCGGTGACTTCGACACCGGGTTCACCAAAACCCGGGACTCAGAATAGCATTTCTCAGAAATTGGATGGTGGCCAGCTTGCACCTGAGGAAGAAGATGGCGGTGATGCACCTGAGAATCTGCTATTCGACCCGGCGTTAATGTTGCCGTTCGTGTTACCAACCTCAACCGATATGCTGGTGACCTTCGGGGCTGGACTAGGCGGTGTTGATCGCGAGCGAGAAAGGAAATATCAACCCTTCTTACCCGTCGAGTTTCTGAATAAATTGGATGCGATGTCTGGAAAGGATGATGATCATGTTGGCTACGTTGGGCCTTCACCTTGGGATAATGACGAAGACGACGAAGAGGATGAGTCTAGAGATAGTAAACATCTTGGATGAAGATGAGATTAGATTCCTCTAAACACACTTATAAATCACTTTGCTAGTCGTTCGATATCGCAAATACTCAAAGCTCCTCTTTCTTTGTAGAATAATTTGGCTTGCTCTTTGCCGATGCTAATGAGTTTTTTCAAGTGGTAATGTTCTCAGCCTCCTAGTTCTATATGTTTAAAAGTGGAGGGTCTGGATTTCAGAGCCAGTTTATATGGTAATTATCGTCTGGAATGTACGGGAATAGTGCACCAATATTTATATATATAAAACAGCACAAGACATGAGAAAATAGGAGAAATAGAAAATATGCCCCACATAACAAGTATCTAGGTAATGTAAAAATGGATTCGTGCTTTTCTCCCTAAAACCCTAACCGCAGTACTCCAGCAATCATCATGCATAACCCGCCTCAAGAAGACCAAATCCAAATTACCCAAACCCAAACCCAAAAGACGAAAGTAAAAGAAGCAATAACGGAAATCATCACCAAAAAAAACAAAAAACAAGGAATGCAGACAGGCAATTAAAAACATGGACCAATCACACCAGCGAGAAGCCAAAGAAGACAGGCCTATCTACGAAATTTAAAAGAAACAACAAGGGAAAAGAAACTGCACCGCTTGATAAAATGAACATCCAAATTACACGAACAAGTCGGAAGGATGTATTCATACTAGAACTGTGACGGCTTAATCAACCTCTTCTTCTTCCCGCGAGACTATCGAACCAATGCTGGATCTCCGTCCACTAGAAGCACTCAGGCCAGATGGATATCGTTTACCGGATCTGACAACATCGTCACTCGCAAAAACTACGTCCTTATCTGTAATTTCCCCACGGTCCGTGTCGTCGTCTTCGATATCGTCAAGAGTGGCAAAACCCATATCAGAATCTAGCTTCGTGATAGATGTTTCGACCTCATCTGATGGGCTTTCTTCTTTCGTATGTGTCTCAAAAGGTAAGGGAGAGTCACTGGATTCCTCGGGCCTAGCTGTCTCGTTTTCTTTATTTTCACCTCCGATATCATCCATGATAGTCGGCTCGGTCACAGACCAGCTGGCTTTACGAGATGCATGTACACTCGTTCGGACAGTTTGTGCTCGACGCAGTCCTCCCGGAGTGACCGGGAACATGGCGCTTCCAGAGGGGGTTCGATTCGGTGAATCAGAAATAGTTAGGCCTGTGCCACCAGTATTTGAGATATTCATACTAACAATTCGACGGCCAGAAGCACCATTGGCAGATCTGATCGTTCCAATTGCAGGTGGGTTGACGATACGGCGAAGGGGCTTATTAGACGTAGGCGTAGACTTGGCGAGAAGCAAAGACCGAGATTGGTTGATGACGCCTTCAACCATTCGCCTCTCCAATGCCTCGGCTCTGGCCTCAAGCAAAGCCATTTCCTCGCGACGCAGAGCCAAAGCGGTCTCAATACTTGAAAGCTCGGCCGAAAGTTGGTGCTTTCTTTTGGAAAGTTCTTCGTGGTCTAAGCGCAAGGAAGACACCGAACTCTGTAGGTTGAATTCTTCAGCTTTCAATGCAGCAGTCGTAGCTTCAGCGACAGATTTTTCGGCTAGCGCCTTTTCTTTTACCAAAGTAGCCTCGGCAGCTTCGTGGCGCTCAGTAGCTGCAGTGGTCTGGAGTAGGGTTATTTGATTGGTAATGAACTCGCTGACTTGGGCAGAAGTCCCGTCGACCTTCTTCTGGATATCATCGAGCAAACTCATCTGAGAGAAGAACTTAGCCTGATGATTGGAGTGGTTAAGCAATGACTCCAACTTGGATTTGATATATGTATCGTCGTATGAGTTAGATGGCTGGGTTGAGGATAAAGACTTCATTTGTTCCGACATCTCGGTCACCAGTTTCTGAATTCCTGCGAGGGTTTCGTCTCCCTTTGTGAGCATGGAAGAATGAATTTCGGCAAGTTTGGCATCCTCTTTCGTTAGCATAGAAGACTGAATCTCAACAAGCTTTGGGTCGTCTTTTCTCATCATTGAGTTGACGATTTCAGCCAATTGAGAATCTTCTTTGGTAAGCATAGAATCAATTATTTGCGAAAATTTAGGGTCTTCTTTTGTCAACATCGAATCAAATATTTCCGTGAGCTTTGAGTCGTCTTTCTTAAGCATAGATTGGAGAATTTCGTCCAACTTAGGATGCTCCTTTGTCTCCTGGTCGGTAGTAGAAGTTTTGGCCAGATATTCAGCAACATCTTTCATCGCGAGCAAGATTTTTGCAAGCGTTCCATCATCACTCTGTAGCGAAAGAACGGATTCTTTGACAGAATGGATATCGCCTTGAGTTTTCTGCTGATCCTCACGGGCCCTCTGGCAATAGTTTTCAAGTTGCTTTGATAGCTCTGAGTTTCGGGTTTCCGTCGTGACGACTGATTGCGCGAAACCTTCCTTCAAGGCATCAATTAACCCCTTGAGTTCAGAGATGATCTTAGAGTTTGATTCCTTTTCTTGAGAAAGCTCTTCCTCTAGAGGCGTCTTCGATGCTTCCTGGAGTTGGGTAAGCTTTAACTCCAGTCGATTGATAAGGTCGTCGTTCATTTCTTTACCCATAGCGGTAGACTTCTGAAGGTCATCCTGAATCGCCTGAATTGTGGTTTTGATATGCTCAGCTTGTTCAGCACTTACTGAAGCTTTCTCCCCTAAAGTATCCAAGTATTTGGCCACCTCAATAATGGATTGTGCCGTATTCGAGGTGGTTGACTTGAACTGTTCTTGGACGGCTTTCAGCAGCGTATGGAGATCATCAACGGGTGCTTTAATCGATACTTCAACGGAGTTGACAAGACTCTGTGTTGTTATATTGGCCTCGTTCTGAGCGGTCTGGAAATTTTCAACCAATTCTTGAATAGATGCTGATGTGTCGGCTATGCGGTTGCTCCTTGTAACGATTGTCTCCAAGTTGAATTTGATATCTTTCTCGGCTTGGCTAGCAATATTTGCTTTCTGCTCCTGTAAGTGTGCAATAGCCAATTGCGCCTTATCGAAATTAGCTGCCACGGTTTGGAGTTCCCGCAGAATAATCTCCAGAGCCTTCTCGGTATGCTTTTCACGTCCAAGGACATCCGCCTGAAGCTCCTGCATCGTTTGTTTCATATCGTCACCATGTTTGAAAACATCCCGCACATTGTCGACCACCTTCATAGGGATATTAACAACAGCCTTGTTGATAGTACCGATTTCGCGCAAGATGATTTCCATAGCCTTTTCTGTGACCTTTTCCCGACCGTTTATGTCGCTCTGGAGATTCTCCATTGTGTGTTTGAGATCCTTTCCCATTGCACCAATTGCGCTAACCGCTGCAACGGAGCCATCGAAATGCGGCCGTTGAGAGGGGGCTTCTCCCTCCTTCAGTTCGTACCGCGTAGGGAAAATATGACCAGTAGCAGCACTTTCGGTGATGACTTGCAACTGAGTTTGAATTACATTCATAGAGTCTCTGATCGTTCCTTCTACAGTTGTAATCTTCGTCTGGATGTTCCCAAAATCTTGCTGAAGGTTGGCCTGGGTAGCAGAAGCGATGGTATCGGGACTTCCGAACAAGCCAGATACTGTTGAACCAACAGCGGGCGCTACTTTGCCAAGCTCTCGAAGAATTATTTCCAAAGCCTTTTCGATAACTTTTTCTTGCCCGCCAATATCGCCCTGAAGTTCCCCCATAGCTACTTTCAAATCCACGAGCATAGGTTGCACCCCAACTGCCACAGCACCAGACTCGCCCTGAGAAGCGACTATCGCATTTTGAGCCATTGCCGCAGAAATTTCGCCGAGTCTCTGCAGGAGAACCTCGGCCGCTTTGTGTGTCCCAGTTTCATTCCGGGAAGCCATTTCAATCAGAGTTTTCAGCATAGCCTTGAGTTCGATGGTACTAACACCGTCTTCCTCGTCGATATACCGGTGACTTCCTTGTCCCGGTATCGTTTCTAGCTTTAGCAAAATCTCTGAGATCTTGGAAGCGATGTTTTCGAGTGCTGGCGACTGATTTGGCCCGGCTCCACCCATTTGAAGATTTGAAATCAGGGATTTGATCTCCTGCGTGGCTTGGGTATGGCTACGCAGTGCATCTTCAACGGGCATCAACCGGTGGGCAACGTCGCCAGAGTTGCCATTTGAAGGGGTGTTTCCAATAAGGGACAAAGAATTCTGAAGGTCGTCCATGCGCTCTTCCATACTGGTCTTTAAAACCTCAATCAAATCAAGGATAACGCCATGATCGTTCTCGGATTCATTCCCGTGTCCATTGAAACGGATCATTGCACTGGGCGCGGTCCCACTAAGTCCGGCTGACTGGATGTTACGTAATACCTCAGAGAATTTGGAGGAAACAGTTTTGCCCTGTGATAGAATCTCACTCTGTATATGTTCGAGCAAATCTGCGACTCGGCGTTGACTCTCTTTGGTCGCCATTTCTCTAAGAATGCGGTCCGTAGTATGGCTTTCCATGTTTGATTGGATGTCTTTGCCAATTGATTTACGTTTGGCGTGAGATTGTCGCAAAACTTCCTCTGCATCGCTGATGAAGCTTCGGTGAATATCCGGCGCAGATCCATACCGGGTGAGCGCGCTCTCGAAATCAAGATTCTCTGCGCCGGAAGTAAGCGCTAATCGTCCTCCCGGGCGCGACAATCCGGAAGCCAATTCTTTCAAGCTCTTCCTGATATCTTCGTCTCTATTATTGGTAGCTTCTTTGAGAGACATCAAATCAACTGCATTGTCCTTCGATCTCCGGCTGAGGTTTGCCATTTCCTTCTGAAGGTTATTAGATATGTTCAACAGATTGTTAAGCTGTCCCGATAGGATATGAAAGTCGCCAGAGTTGACGGCTGATGTGAAACGGTCCATTGTAACAGCAGGAGTCGACGAAGTAGTCGGATGGGGAAGATGGGAGGTGGCTGTATTCGTCATTGGCGGGGTAGGTGTGGTGTTATTAGAGTCGTACGATGGCGCCGGGGCTCGATTGACAACCTGGCCACCCTTCGGTTTGAGACCACCAAAAAGAGGCGGGATTGTAACGGTGGAGATATCTCGATCTTTGTCTTTCTTTGACGCGGGACTTTCTGTTTTTACAGGGCTTGTCGAGAGGGGTGTAACCTTTGAGCCTCCAATCTGTGTGTTAAAGACATTGGACAATTCTCGGACATTGTTCGAGGACTGTGTTTGAAGTGAATTTAAACGGTGATGAACTGAAGACGGCGTGAATGATTTGGTTGGTGATCCCTTCGTCGGAGAGCTGGCGGTTGCGACAGGGACGAGGTCGGGATTCGTATTTTTAGGGAGAGGCGCTGGCCGCCTCATTGGATCAGAAGAGTCCCACCTATTCAATGGTAAGGTGTGTCAGTATCTACCGTTGTTGCAACCGCATTCGAGGATTTGTTTCTGAGAATGGGAGAGAGCTTACATTGGCGGAGAAAAGTTTTGAGAGGTGGTTTTGCGCAACTCTGGGAATTCTGACCCAGTCGGCATGTTCGAGAGAGCTCTATGGTAAAGTGAAAAATTACGAACAGGGTTGGATGGTCTGGTGGATAAAAGGAGTTAGCCGTCAGTTGGGAGGAGAGCAAAGGATTAATGCGAACATTTAGAGAGGAGGAAGAAGAAGAGGAAGAAGGCGTGGCTTGCTTGCTCCTTGGGCGAAGAGCTGGAGCTGGTACTTTGAAGTCGTAAGGATGAAACAGCTTCCAGGCACTGTGACAGGCGTCGAGAGAGGAGAAAGGTACGAATTGGTATAAGGGGGAAATCCGTTCCGGTGATAGATGATTGTAGTTATGAAGAAACGAAGAGGAAGGAAGAAGCGATGGCGATGCAATGAGGACTGGGATGGATACCTCTTTATGACCCCCCAACTCGCAAATTCCGCTGATATCGAACGGTATGGGGGGATGTGCTGGCCATCAACAAAACAACAACACCCGCGCGGTATGCTGGGCAGCCATCGCTGTGTTGTCGGAGGTTGTTGCCAGGGGTAACTATTTTCGGAAAATACAGATAAGATCAGATAGCGAAAGATCTCGTCTCGTGACCTGAGATGGCAGCACAGGACTGCTCAGGCCCAAAGTGGCTTAGTGCGTTTTGTTGCCTCAAGCCAGCAAATTTCCCAAACCCATCTCGAATTTCTTTGTTGGATAGCCCTCGCTGACAACATTTGGAGAGTCTTATCAACCTCGTCGACATCACCGCTACTACGCCTTCGCCCGATAACCAGCATCCCGTTTTCATTTCGCGACTCCCGACAATCTATCACCATGAAGTGTACGTTTTCCCTACAGTGTTCAGTTTCCTTGGATCCTCCCAAAGTCGATATCAAACCAGCCCAAAAGCATTTTCGACCTTACGGAAAAAATATCCGATCTAACATGAAAATTGGTGTCTCTTTACAGTCTTGAAACCCGGTCGAGTTTGTATCATCACCAAGGGGCGATATGCTGGAAAAAAGGTTCGAAACCCGACATGTAGACTCAGTTGAAAGCTCCGCCTCGAATGAAGCATTTGGATGAACTCTGGTTATAAATAAATAAAATTACAGGGGCCCGCAATTAACACTTCCCGTTGGAATAATCACAGACCGTTATAGTGAAGGTTCTCGATGAGGGAACAAAGGCCCATCCATTCGGACACGCTCTCGTCGCCGGCATTGAAAGATACCCAAGCAAAGTCACCAAGAGAATGTCGAAAAAGAGAGTCTCCAAGCGATCAAAAGTCAAGCCCTTCGTCAAGACCGCAAACTACAACCATCTCATGCCCACAAGATACACTCTCGACATGGACACCCTAAAAGGAGCCTTGACCGCCGACACTTTCAAAGAACCGACACAGAGAGAGGAGGCCAAGAAGACCGTCAAGAAGGCATTCGAAGAGAGATACCAGAGCGGGAAGAACAAGTGGTTCTTCACTCGTACGTTCCGACCACCCCTCAGTGAAGTCGCAATGGTTGTGGAAGATTGCTAATATTCACTTTTTTTCGAACAGCTTTACGGTTCTAAGCGTTTTTCTCCTCTCCATTTATCACCCCCACCCTATCTGTACCGTGGTTTTCTTTAACCTTATAATCAATCACGATCGATTCACTGATTCACCTCCCTCGGTTCCCTACTACCATGCATACTTTCACCCTGTTCCATATATACCTCAAATTCCTTCTGAAGCATTCTGTCTCACGATATATATTTGACTCCTTTTCTTCTTGTGTTCCCGACATGGTTCGAAAAGGTTTTTCTTAGGCGCTGGTCTCTCTGTTTTATCAAGAAGAAATATAATTATCTTTATGTGATGAAAACAAACACGCTACATCTTTCAAAGAAATACACGGTGATGTATGCGGTGAATCGAGGTACTTGACTAAAAATAGCGCTGTGTCCAGACGCTCTGGTTACATGATTCTGCAGCGATAGCGTTACATTGGAATAAATATAACAATTGTTGGCGGCAATCATACTAATTACGTCTCCACTGTCACCAGGCGAGTGAAATGAATATTCTTCTCTACAGAAGACCCGTGTTTGATTCTCCCATATTATACTATTAATACGAGCGCTACTCTATTAAGTCTAAAATTGCGATATTTTTCGGACGAATATCCACACTTGTCTTGTGTCTATCTGTGCTAGATTTTAACTTTTGCGTCATCAAAAATCGGATCTGGATTCTATATATAAGGGCATTAAGATCATATCGTGATATCAGAATATCACTGTCCAAGTTTCAGTTCCTGGACACCATCAACGAGCCGGCGTTCGGTGTTTGCCCTATTTTCAACATTAGTACCCGAAAGACGGCATTGCCATGAATCATCTTGTACATACCTGCTGTTGACAAAGTCTGGGTAGTTCAAGGTGAGTTCGGTTGCACCATTCAAAATGTTGTCCACAGCCTCAACACCAAGCATAAAGCTATGGTCTTGATTTCCAACCTCGTATTTCCAGCTACCGAAGCGCCCTCTGCTCCAGATACCCAGATCCTTCAACCTTGGTAGAAGCTTGCTCAGCGCGCCATTTCTTTCAAGGGTTGGAGTTGGGTACCCGTGGTCGAACGCGCGGTGATACGTGCTCACGATTTCGTCTTCGGGCCGGATCAATTCCGTGTTGACGGCGCCTTGGATCGTGTCTCTGACCAGATTCTTGACATCGACTGGCTTCATTGTTGACTCGGAAACCTCAAACATAAGAGACCAGTAAGGACCTTCCTTGGCTTCCTCGGACTCGGCGGCGGAGCCATTGGCAAGTTGCAAAGTGCGGAGTTTGACAGAAGCCTGGGGTTGATTATTAGGGGAGTAGTTGCTAAAGATGGTTGCTCGATAAAACGGGCAGTCGTCCTCGGGGAAATACAACTGTTTGTGTATGTGTTAATCGATAAATACTATATGACGAACCCAATCAAAATGTCAAGGTATCTGGAGGCCTACCCAGCATTTATCTCCGATACGTTCTGGCCTCTCGCCACGAATTCCCACACCGATAACGTGAGTAGTTGAATAGTAGAGATCTTTAGTCCAAGAGATCATCTCCTTATCTCCAATCTTATCAACAAGACTATCCAGAGCCATGGTGTTGACGAGCTTTTTATATTTGATAGTCGAGCCGTCTTTCAAGGTCACCAGCTTCTTCTCGGGATCGACTTTTGTTACGGAACCGCTCTCTCCGAAGAGAGATTTTTCTTTTGGTAAGGTAGTAGCGACGGCGATCCAGATACCACCGGTACCACCCTCGGCTGGGAACCTAAAGGTAGCATTGGGTCCCCAGTTTGGCGCGGGTTTGTTCAGAATGATGTTCTTCGTGACTGATTTCAGATCTGGGGCGGCGACACGCTCACCAAGCCACTCGCACTGCATTTTCGTTGTGGGTACGGCCCAGACTTTGAAGTTGTAGGGCCGCATAAACAGGTTGGCGACACCATCTCCCATCATTCGGATGATCCACTCATCAAAATTCTTTGGTTTGGTATTGGCAACGCGGCACTCAAGGGCGGAATCGATCATTCCATTCATACACGAGACCTGGTCATCTCGTGGCAGAAGTGAGATATTGTTCTGGAAAGGGTAGGGAACCCAGATCTGCTTGCACCTCACGTAGGAAACGCGCTGGTGGTGGTACCAGTCGGACTCCTTTGGAAGGGCTTCGTCAAGGCAGTCGTCAAAGTACTTGTAGTGGGAGAAGATGACATGGCCGCCAACATCGTATAGCTAGAGCACAGAATTGGATCGGTCAATACCAATTGTCATCCGCATCATATGATAATTGCAGTAGGATGGCTAGCTCCGGGCTGCGGAGAGGCACCGCGGGGTAGGGATACTGCGCAGGTGGGTTCGGTCCTCGAGCTTATCGCTGCAAGCGCCTGAAGCTTGTCACCATGCCAGCAGCCCTCTTCAGATAATCTTCATGTCGAAAGCGGATTTGAGTTTTTTATGATAGGAATATCGTTTCCTCCGATGAAGGTAAATTCTCCGGTCATGTGATACGACCGGCAAGCCAGCTCCGCAGCTGTGCCAACACGCCGTTTCCTGCCCCAAGGTGCCTTTGTTTCGAAGCTAAGGGTTCGTAGTGTAGAAACTTACAAAGCCTTCCGGTGTTACGTCGGTGGAAGCCAGTCCACCAGGAATTTCATTGGAATCGACAATCAACCACGAAGCGGCATTCTAAAGAATTGTTTTGCAATTGTTAGGTAATCGATAAGTTGCTGATTTAAGGATTCGCCAAGAAGGAGGAGCAATTCACAGAAATTTCCGCAATATCCCTTCCGTACAGGGAGAGAAAAAAAAAAAAAAAAAAAAAAAAAGGAAGGAAAGGGTCTGACAAGAATAGAGGGGAGACTCGGTGCAGCGTGAAAGGTAGGGCAGAAAGAAGTATCGTACCAGTTGGTTTAACCGTTTGGCAGCTCCAAGGCCCGTCGGACCGGCGCCAATCACGAGGACGTCAACTTGTCTGGGTCGTGTTAGTAAGCTGGCGTGATTGAAGCTACAGACGAAGGAGCAGAGCAGAGCAGAGCAGAGCAGAGCAGAGCAGAGTGGAGTAGAGCGGGGGGTCAGAATGGCAATTGGTGACATACAGCTCTTTGGCTGGCGGTTTTGGAGAGGAGTCCTTGCCGCTGATTGAGGAAGTAATTGAGGAGAGCATAGTGCAGTGTAGTAGTGTGGTGTATTACTATTATTAAGAATTGGCTGGAGGGAGAGGAAGCAGAGACGGACAGGAAGTATGGTATATGGAAAGAATATTGATGGGGAGAGGAGAAGGGGAGACAGGAGACAGGAGCTGAGCTAAGCTGAGCCGAGCGAGGTGAGCTGGGTTGAGATAAAGCTCTTTAAGCTTGTTGGATGACCCCTGCCGCAACGGGTCGAGATGCCCAGTTTAGCGGAGAGACATGTCTGTGTCGGTCTGGGTTTGGGCAACCTTCTCTTTTTTTTCATTCTATTTTATTTATTTATTTTCGACAGGTGGTTCCGTTCCGAGACTGTGCTGCTGCTGTGCCGCCCAACAACAGCAACCATCATCTCGAGCGCCAGAAAGACGGGGGGCAGTTGGTTTGGTTTGACGGCGTGACGACGAAGGCCAAAAGGACAGTATCAAATAAATAATTGTACTCGATAATACTAATACTAATAATAATAAAATATAACCACCCCTTTTCCCTGCCAATCCCAATCGGGCCCGAACAGACAGAAAGACAGACAGACAGACAGACAGAGAGACACCATCTCGACCCAACCCAATCCAGCCAACCATAAATTTAAACTCGCCTCCCTTAAACCTCTCCCTCCCCTTCCCCGAGATTTTAATACTACTAGAGCCCCACCCAGAAGAGCCCTCCAACCTCTTGAAAGAGACCGCGAGAGATTCATATATCACAAGGTGCTTCTCCTCTCCTCCACCCAGTCCCCCAAATCCACCTGAATCCGCGGTCGCATCTGCCGGCAACCTGAAATTTAACCAATTGAACATTCTCCGCTACAACCACCACATCTATGCCATCTCTTCTTCTTCTTCTGTCTTTCTCGCATATAATATAATTTACTTACTTAAGTACCTATCATACAGATCTACTCTTCGCTTCTATAGAATACACCTCATCTACTTTAAATTATTCGGATATATATATAATATATATTATATATATTATCTTTATTTTATATTTTATTTTCTCCCTCTTTCCTTCCTTCTTTCTTTCTTTTCTTCTACATTTGCTGCATACTCGGCTGTCTCGGGGTATTTGGCAAAAGTCCTAACGCCGCACTCCTTTTTTTTTTTTTTTTTTCCCCTTCCTTCCCGGCGAAAACCATCTGCTGCATCCCTTTTGCACAACCACCACAACCACCACAACCACCACCAACCTCATCACCAAAATGTCCTCCAGCAACGACGCCGAGGACAAGCGGGAGCCGCTCATGAGCGACAGCCGCGGCGATCCCATCCTGCCCGTCAGCAATATCCCCACGCCTCCTCAACCAGTCATCCATCCCGCTATCTATGTCATGCACGTACACCCTCAAAAAACCCTCACCTTCACCCTTCGAGCATCCCGAATTGTCGCTAACAGTAATCCAACCTTGTAGAGTCTGGATCGCTCTGAGTTCTTCCGTCATTCTCTTCAACAAGAAGATTCTCGATAAAGAAAAGGGTCTCAATTTCCGTAAGTAAACCCGTCGCTCTCCCGTTCAGTCGCATTGATGCTAATCTTTCACGCAACAGCATTCCGTAAGTCTCGCCTTCCACGCGATTGTCACGCACCTCTCCGCATTCCTACCATCGACTCGGTTCCTGCCTTCTGCGTTTATCAGTGAAAAAAATTACACAAACACGCTAACAATGCGCGCTCCCGCAGCAATCTTCCTCACAACGTGGCACTTGATTTTCGCTACAATAGCCACCCAGTTCCTCGCAAGGACGTCCACCCTGCTCGATGGCTTGAAAACCGTCAAGATGACTGGCAAGGTCTACCTTAGGGCCGTTGTTCCCATCGGTTTCTTTTTCAGCTTGAGCTTGATCTGTAGCAACCAAGCCTATCTCTATCTCAGTGTCTCCTTCATTCAGATGCTCAAGGTGCCTACCCAAATCGCTTCCTTCCTGTTCACCTTCTCGCGCTAACGTTTCGTTGCTGCCTTGTAGGCCACCACTCCTGTCGCTGTCCTTCTCGCAGGCTGGGCTCTCGGGAAGGAGCGCCCTACCGCAAGAACCTTTGGCAACGTTTCTATTATCGGAATCGGTGTCATCATCGCCTCCTACGGTGAAATCAAATTCGTCATGGTCGGTTTCATCTTCCAGGCTCTCGGTGTCGCTTTCGAAGCCACCAGGTTGGCCCTCATGGAGAAACTCCTCAACTCGGCCGAGTACAAGATGGATCCTTTGGTCTCTCTCTATTACTTTGCACCAGTCTGCGCCGCCATGAACTTTGTCATCTTCCTCTGCCTCGAGGCCAGCACCATCTCGCTTGACGATATCTTCCGAGTTGGCCCAATTGTTCTCTTGCTCAATGCCCTCGTGGCTTTCGCCTTGAACGTCAGCGTTGTCTTCTTGGTGAGCTGAATTCCCATCCACCTACGGTGAATTCCCGCTTGAAGCTCTTGGCTAACGATTATCGGTATAGATCGGGAAAACCTCATCCCTTGTTCTTACCCTCTGCGGTGTACTCAAGGATATTCTCCTCGTCATCATTTCCGTTACCTGGATCCACGACCCAGTTAAACCGCTCCAGATCTTCGGTTATTCGATCGCTCTCACCGGTCTGGTCGTCTACAAGCTCGGAAGTACGTTTTTTGCGGGCCCTCCGTTCACAAAATATATAACCATGCTAACAATTGTATTTCCATCAGCGGACAAACTTCGAGAACATTATAGCCGATTATCAAAGGAGGGTGCTCTCCGCTGGAACGAGTACGGCACCAAATACCCAGCTTATCGCAAGGGTGCCGTTTTCGGACTCGGCGCGTTCATGGTTCTGATCCTCTTCTTCACTTACTCTAACGGTGCCAGCGTCGATATCACCAGCACCCCCAATGCCGCCGCAAATGTCGGCAGCTCTAATGCGAAACGTGGTTTGGATTTCATTATTTCTTCGTTCTAGGTTGAAGCGTATTAATACCCCTTCATTCTCTTCATCAATCTGGGGAAGACCTTTTTTTATTATCTTCTATGTTTCTTTATACTTTTTCTCTTTTTTTTAGGTATATATAGATTTTGTAGTTTGAGATTTGGTTGAGGGATATTTTTGTGAGGAGTGTCGACGTGTCAGCATCGGTCCGAGATATGTTTATAACAATATTTCGCTGGAAACGGGCTCCCATTTGCAGATATCTGATCCGTATTTATAGTATAAATAAGTACCCATACATATGTTATTATTTCTCTATCCTAGCTGAAGTCCCGCTAGATTGGACGTATCGTCGTCCGTACTCTGTTCCTAGTAACGAATCTTCTTTCTTCTGTTCTTACTAGTCTCGGACCAGACAACGTCCAGAAATCCTGTATAAATACAGGAACCTACCTCAGCAAAGCAATTGTGAGCTTGGAAAAAAATATCGCTCAGTGGATGAAATAAGCATGAAATCCGCTCAGACCCGCAATCATAACATGTAACTCGAAAATGATGAATATCGGCGGTCTGATGGGAGCTCTTCGAGCCTTATATTCTTTTGCTGGCCCGCCCTTGTGCCTTGGTGTTTTCGTGCCAATAAATGCGAGCGAATCCAGCTTTCACATGCAAAAACTTTGAAAATCCAAAAGAAAGACTGAAAAAGATCGATTGGGAAAGTCGTCTCCACTCGCAAGCGGAGCACGTACCCATATATTGCGTTCCATTATCGTGGATTCGTGCAATACGAGCCTGAGGACTTTCCTTATCAGACTCGATTCAAGGGCTAAACATAGAACTTGCCGTTCCGTGCGAGGTCGACTCTATTCGGGGATTGCCTATCGCATTACCCATTGCGCAATTGTCAAGTCGGGAGACTCGGAATGTTGCTCCAAGAACTGGATATCAGTTTGCAATTTGAATCCAACATTGTGTGCTCCTGTACAATAGACAACCGCATCAAGCAAAAATTTACCTTTCACAATTGGTCGACATATGAGGTGATTCGTGTTAGCGTCTACGATTCTCTGTTGAGGTTTTCATTTTATATCTAAGTAAGTACTTAATACTTATATATTATGTGTAGACCGTTAATAAAGTTTATACTCTGGTATACGGCGACGCATTGTACCCCCTCGGTACTGCTACCTCAAGGTATGTAGTGTGTACCACGTATAACATTGTGCCGGGTGAGGGCCGTGCGACTTTTCGAGTGTGTGTCTGTCGCCTTCGTATCCTTGATTCAATCTCAAGATGGGCCGACGAATCACCCGAGAACGTTCTGCCCACCCGGATTCAAAATCGGGCTTGGACCAGGATTCGACTTGACAGACCGCAAGCAAACAACGTTGGTGCATATGCGTATGCAGAACGGAGCAACATTTTCATGACATTTTTTGTCCTTTTTCTTCTCTCTTGACTTCCGGATAGAGCTGTGAGTGGTTGAGGGTGTACATGATGCGATTATCCTGTTCGTTGAGTGTGCTCGAGTGTGTTCTATGGATACAATGACAATTCAAAAGTAAAAATCAAAAAAAAATCAAAAAAAAATCAAAAAAAAATCAAAAAAAAAATCAAAAAATGTTAAAATTAAAATTATCAGCGACGGGAGCGACGGCAAGCATGTGCTTGAGAGACATCGATTAAATTGTGAACCTGCATGTACATGTCCGGTGTGATTCAGTCGTATCTGTAATCCTTGCGCGGAGGCACTCGCGAATGCAAATTGGAACCGTGTTTTTTACTCGCCGCAAGCAAGTACGTCCGGCTGGGTTCGAAGCTGTCTTTGGAATGTACCCCCATCCACCCCTCGATCCGATTTTTATGTACCCGAGGTGCGAGAATAATCTGTGCTCGAAAACGTTGTAGAAGCTAGCAAAGATAGCAGATGTGGGTTCCACCAGGAGTGGTGGGTCATGCCGAGAGTGGAAGCACTAACATGGGATTCGAATCGATTTGATAAATGCAATCAATATGGAGGACTGGGAAATTCTCCTTCTTCCCGCCCCACCATCACAAGCTAGTTCTGCCACATGTATATTTGGGGTGGTGGTCTGAAAGAAGGAACGAGAGAAAGAAAGAAAGAAGAGAGAAAGAAAGAAGGGAAGGAAGGGGGTGGGATGAGTATAAATCTGTGCGAATGCCCGCTGCATCGTCTTTGACTTTTGCTCCACCTGCCATCGTTCGATACACAAATTAATATCATATCATCACCAGGAGACAACAGACCTATTACACCCGATATCTCAGTTATTAAATAAATATACGTGAGTGCGTTTGATCTGCATGCATTGAGTGCATGACAATCACATGTGATTTCAACACATTTTAAGCCCTATTAATTGCTCTACGTCATACATACATACATATATTCTCTTTCACTTTCACAAGCAATCTCATCTTCCTCACTAACAGCAGAACAGATCATCTTCTTTATTATCAGAGTCGCTCGTATCTAAATTCGCAATGGCAACCAACGGAGAAACCGAATCCCACAGCGTCTTCTTCAGCCATCTTGGCTCTTTACCCGTCGTCAGCGATGGTGTAACATACTTCAAGGGCCTCCCCGTCGGCCAAAAATCCATCTCGCTCTCGCAATCCGTCTACGATACCCTCTTCAAACCGTTCTCGCCTTACCTTGCCAAAGCGAACGTCTACGCGGGCCCATACGTCAGCAAAGCCGACCAGATTGCCGATTCTGGTCTCCTCAAGCTCGAGGAACGGGTTCCGCTTGTCAAGGAACCAACCGAGAAACTCAAGGAGAGAATAACCAGTCTCACGGTCTACCACACCGCCCAGGATGCCCTCGCTTTCGGTAACGAGAAGAAGGAATATGCGTTCAAAATTTACAATGACGAGTACAACAAGGCGAGCAACGGACAGAAGAGTATAATATCTGTTGCCAAGGCTGGGGTTACTACGACGTATATCCTGTCCACCCAGACGCTTGGATGGATCGCTACCTATATCGCGTCGAAGAAGGAGGAGGCAATGGAGGTTGTTGAGGAGAAGAAGTCGTCGGAGTAATTTTTATTGGTTTCCGAGGATACTATCGAATCTGAGATTGGTTCTCTTTTCTTCTTGGACAGCGATTGTATTGTTGGTATATTCTATTCTATTATCCCGTTCTTTCTCTTAAGTAGCCATGTAGGGGCATATATAGATTTTTCTTTTCTTTTCGAAATTTTTTCTATTTCTTTGCGCGCAGAATATTTTTCTCTCTCGTTGTAATTGCAATTAGACCGTCGGATTTTAAAACCATTTCTTTGAAAAAAATTAAAAATTAAAACATCCGCTCTATTGTAAAGTTTTGCCTGTGGCAATTTTAATACCGTGCGACGAAGGAATATCGTGATATTATGAGATCGGTACTCGGAATTTGTTAAGCTGTATTGGGCAAGGCTGACTTGCATGGATTAATTATCCTTTGGAGGGAAACTTGACTGATTTTTAACATTCGACAAGCCTAATAAGCTAAATGTGTTTTGGGAAAGTTGCAAGCAATATTTATTAATTGGTGGTAACGTAGACTAGGAATTCATCGTTCAAAGATGTGTTTTGGCATGTGAAAGGTCCAGATGAGACAGAGCTAGCTGGGGGGCCGGTGGTGGTACAAAAGAGCGGGGACAAACAACGACAGGATCAACGGCGTGCAGTCAGTTGTGGCGAGCAGATCACAACACGATACCTCGATTCGATTCGATTGTCGAGCGGCACTTCGATCAGAGCTCTCCATTAATTTGCATAAGTCATGTCATCTACTTACCTTAAGTAACTTATCTCCTATCATGGCAGTGTAAAGGCCGCTGCATGTGCTTTACGACGTCGTCGGTATTGGCTTTCACCGCTGCTGAGCCCTCCGCGACGTTGGGCTGGGCGTGCGCGCACGGCCGACTCGACTGAGCGTTATCGCGGGAGCGCGATAACATGATACGCCTTTTTATTCGATTCATGATATCAATCAAGAGGATACCTACCTACCTAGGTACTTAGGTAGCAGCTAGGAGGGGGCGCAGCAAATTTGCGTCGAGATCAAACTGCTATCTCGTATGTAAATATTGCAAGTACAGGACCAAGAACAAAAACAAGAACAAGAACAAGAGGCTGCCGTTGGATCCGAACGGTGACCTCGTGCCGGCTTGCTGCGCCCTGTCAACCAGCAATTTACCCCACATATCGCCAAAGCTTCGGAGCGAGCCATCCTTGTTTCGCCCCGACCGTGCGCAGCCAAGCCAAGAAATCGATCGAAGTATAAAACCTGCCAAGTGGATCGCATCGAATCTTCATCAATTATCATCAATCATCGAACCTCGAATATTACATCTCGTCTTCGAATCCCAACGAATTCAAAATGACTGACGGAAAGTCTGCCACCACTACCGGCCCTGCCTCCTACAATGGAGCCCAATCCACCACCCGGTCCGAGGCTCCCCTCGTCGACGTCCAACCTCCTCGCGTCGAAGACCTCCAACCAAGCTATGCCAAACTCGTACCCGGCGGCGACGACAAGCGCGAAAATAACTGGTACGGTGCCATGAGTATGCCTTCCTCTCCATTCTACCCTGCTTAACTTCTCGCTAGCTTTATAAACTAATAACCCCTTTCTAGTCAATGGTCTCGGTGTTGTAATCGGTAGCATGGGTGCTGTCCCTTGCTGCATCTGCTGTCCCAACCCTTACAAGCCCGTCTCCCAGGGCAATGTCGGTCTCGTCACCAAATTCGGCCGTTTCTCGCGCGCCGAAGACCCCGGTCTCGTTCGCATCAACCCGCTCTCCGAAAAACTCATCATGGTCGACGTCAAGATCCAAATCTGCGAAGTGCCCCAACAGGTCTGCATGACCAAGGACAACGTCACCGTCCACCTCACCAGCGTCATCTACTACCACATCGTTGCCCCGCACAAGGCCGCCTTTGGAATCTCTAACGTTCGCCAGGCCCTCATCGAGCGAACCCAGACCACCCTCCGTCACGTCGTCGGTGCTCGCGTCCTCCAAGACGTCATAGAACGTCGTGAGGAGGTTGCCCAGAGCATCGGGGAAATCATAGAAGAAGTTGCTACTGGCTGGGGTGTTCGTGTCGAATCCATGCTCATCAAGGATATCATTTTCTCTCGCGAATTGCAGGACAGTTTGTCCATGGCCGCTCAGAGCAAGAGAATCGGAGAGTCCAAGATCATTGCCGCCCGCGCGGAAGTCGAGTCCGCCAAGCTTATGCGGCAGGCTGCCGATATCCTCAGCTCCAACGCTGCCATGCAGATCAGATATCTCGAAGCCATGCAGCAGATCGCAAAGACCGCGGGATCCAAGGTGGTCTTTTTACCCGGTGCCAATAGCGGCCCAGCCGTTCTTCAGTCGACCGCTTATGGTGATCCGAACGAGGCCGGTATTTCCAACGATCCTGGTTTGAGTGATGCTTACAAGTCTCAGATTCTTGAGAATATGTAAAGAGAATCTTGTGGCCGTTGAAAGTTTTTCGCTCGGGTTTCGACAATGTTCAATTGATCAATAGTGGATATGTTGATTTTCGCTGGTTTATGCCGAATACAAAAATTGTACGTTTCAAACGTTTTGGCTTAATTCTGGGTTAGTCGGCGTTATGGGTTATAATTGCACGCTACTTGTAAGACTTAATGATAAAATGATAATGTTTCTTTATTAAAACACACTCCCGTGATATATTCATGATTGCTCCAACTAATTAACAAGTATTTATGTAATTAGTTAGAACAAGAGGGGTTTGTAGTGAAGGAGTAAACACAAACCGCAGGGTAGAAATGATGGACAAGCAATTGGATCGCTCTTGTTCGGCCCACTGGAACACATACGATCGTAGCCGGACCATAGATATATATTGTGCATGCTCGTGATAAAATGAAGGGATGCTTTGATTGCAATAACGGACGGATATTTTGAATTCAAAAGAAAGAAAAGAGAGCCCTGCAAACATAGTAATGAAACGCAAAGACAACCGGTAGGAGTGCCACAAGACAAGGAAAAAGCCAGGAAGGGGCAGAATTTATCGGCGTATATGTACCAACAAGCGGTTAATTGATCATCTGAAACGACGGGCAGGTGGAGTGTCAAGGAGCTCTGTTGTAGAACTCCCGAAAATACCATTAAGAGCCGGTCTGGTTTGTGTCGCCGGTGTGGCTTCTCGTTGAGGAGCGGCCACGACCTGGTTTGGGTTCGTACGGGTCTCCGTCAGAACGATAATGTCGTCCTCGTCGGATGTCATGTCAACGTCACTGTCCTCCTCGCTGCCGGCCTCCTCATCCTCGCCATTCTCGTTAGCCTCCTCGCCGCTCTCATCAGAAGTATCATCTGGTTCATCTTCCTCATCTTCCTCCTCCTCCTCCTCCTCTTCTTCAAGTTCGCCATCTTCCTCATCCTCATCTTCTTCATCGTCATCATCGTCGTCAGGTTCTTCAACAACGTTCTGACGTTCTCCGGCTTCACGAAGCGCTGTGACTGCTGCTGCATTGATGGGAACGAAGAAATTGCTATATTCTGACAGCTCAGCGGGGGGTTGCAGGGGCGGGTCTTCGTGGATTTGGAAGCCGGGATCCATTCTTCTCCTCATGGGGATGAATGGAAAGGAATCGATCGTTTCGAGGGAAACGACCTGGCGGAAACTGTCAATTCCCGCAATTTGGATATCACTGGTATCGTCCGTGCCATCGGTCTCTACTGTACCATCTGTGGAGATGAGGGGCGCTGTGGCCTGTGCGCTATTGTTGGAAAATTCGGAATCAGAGGAGACAGACCAGTCTGGCGATGTGGTGGGATCTGGAATTGTAGTTGAGGGATCATTGTTGAGCGGAGCTGCGGAAGAGGAAGAAGAAGAAGAGGAGGAAGAGGAAGAAGATGGGACGTAAGTGACTGGATGGGAAGTTTCGAGATGGGGGATAGAGGTGGAGGGATACATGTCAGTGCTGATGAGGGGCTGCCTGCCCTTGGTGTAGAGATATGTTGGTGGTTTGCAAGGACGGTTTGGGTTGAGGGTGCGGGTGACGTCTCTGTTGGTCAATTGGATGTGGGAGCTGCCCAGACGAAGCATGCTGGCGATGGTTTAAATGAGGGCTATCGATAGGTTTAAGAGAGAGGGCACAGAAGCTAGAAGAGCCACTGAATACCTAATTGATAGTACGCTGCGTGCAGGATTGTATTTTGTGGGATGGAAAGAAAGATGTCTTGTGAAGTACCTGGAGGCTATGTCCCCATGCTACCATGAGATGGTACCTACTTAAATAAGTAAGTAAGTAAGTACTTAAGTAGTTAAGAGAGAGGTATCTATGCTGGAGTGTCCATTGACTCAATGGTATAATTACTTGAGTACTTGAATATAAATTAAATTATAATAGGGCACGCTCTCGATTGTCGACATGTGTTGACTGTGTGGTGGATCGTCACGAGGCAACCCGCCACAACATGTTGAACGTGGCTCAGTCTCGCCGACGGAAACTCCGTCCGTCTGGCGTCAGATTCTGATGTTACATATTTTGTATATTACTTCCAGCGAAGACCATCGTTGGCCGAGACAGGATAGCCCTCAATGGACTGGCGATTCGGGCTGTACTGTACTGTACTGTATTGTATGCCTGCAGATGAGCGGGCGGTTTATTGGTGCGCGTTGGGCGGCGAGGTAAACAAAGACTGGGTGATTGCCATCACCCGCCGCCTTCCCTTCGCCATCATCGCCCTCATCGCCATCATCATCGCCATTATCACCACCGGCTCCAACTCCATCGATCATGCGAGCGCCAGTAGTTGGTATGGGCACCTAGCAAGCACTCCATTTCTGCAACAATCGGCCTCACCCGCATTCAGAGCCCCCATGGGCCGAACTGCTGGTCCATGACGCTCGACCACCAAAATCACATCTTCGGTGTTAAAAAACCGCTCTCCACGCGCGTTGACCTCTCTCACCAAGGCAAGCTCGTTAACTCTCTCCAAATACTCTCTCTCTCTCCTCGAATTGTCTGTCTAACTTTTTTTT